>JAIQCU010000015.1:0-135452 GCA_022114935.1 Leptestheria dahalacensis | reverse complement strand
GTCGTCAATGGCCATCTGGGCTAGCTCCAGGGATAGCGACAAATCTATTGAATAGCTCGGACGTTTATCTCTATATACGGTCGACTTTGCGATAAGGCACTCGAGTGTCGTCTGCTGGAGCCTTTAGCCGGAATATATTGGGCAGCCGCAGGGCGCGCAGGGGGAGATTTAGGGTCATTTTTCAAGCAGTGGCCCAGCCAGAGAGATCCTCATAAAAGACTTTGTTGTATAATCCTACGATATATACATATATACACACAGCTAGCAAAAGATATGACCGGGTAATTTTCGCCTTTGCTTGTGATTCACTGCTTTTTATTTCCTTTCAGCTACTTAACTTTAATTCCGTCTTCAAAGTTTATGTTGAAATTTTAGGACCTTGAAAGATTAGATAGTAAAATTTCATAAACCCAGTTGATTCAATTTATTATAATGTGTGAAATTTGGATTGGATTTTCAGCGTTCAGGATATCGATGGATGCTTCTTCGAGAGATTCACGGCGCTCTGCTGGAAGCAGGAGAATCGCAGGCTGCAGACCCTCAGAGGCGACGACCAACAGAATCACGTGGCTGACGAACCAAATACTTTGGATAATGAAACACTGAGGGCAATTCCTTCCAAAGAGGTACAGTCTAAAGCAATGAAAACACGTTCTTGCTGGCGGAAAGTTGATCGCTTATGGCACCCAAGTTTTCGAAGATAAAACACCCCAAAAAATACTGAATGTACAACTGACAGTACTTAATATACTAGTAAATTTTCATTTAAATCGGGTTGATAATTTTGCCACAATAAAATCCTAAAGTTAAAGAAAAATTCATAATTTCCTTCCGTTCAAAACCCGTTTCTTTGGCCGTACAAGTCTGGCCATATTTGCTAATGGAACGCAGTAGGGAATCTATTTGCTGCAATGGTGAGCATCTGAGCGGGAAAAAAGTCGCAATCCATGAAGATGGATATTTATCATTCATTTCATCTCATTTGCTAAGAGGTTTCCCGCTTGCGCAAATCGCTCGAACGACTGCAGAAAAGAGTCAACACAAGTCTTTGGAGGAGGTTTAGCTTTATAAGTATACCCAGTGCAAAAACCCAGTAAGTTCAGACCAGTTCCAGTTCCAGCCTGACTGCTGAAACTGCTGATTTTGGGTCCAAATCCAGCAGGCAGCTCGACCTGCTGGTTTCTGTTTGGTTGTTTAGTTTCCTTAAAAAAGGACAGCCGAGCGGAAGATTAATTAACGCTAACAAAGCTGCGTTGTGTTATCGCAACACGTTTTCTTTGTTTGTTTGTTTCGAGTGTATCTTAACTGTTTTTGTAAGAGGATATCGATATCAAAGCTTCGTTAAGACACGCTTCCAAAGTGGCTCAATTGCGCAGCAAGTGCGTGTAAAGGGATCGTTATATATTATAGGCCTTTGCTTCAAAACTTAACTTTTATATAAGCAAATCCCTTATTGTCCAACGTTAACGGTTAAAGTTGATTGCTGTAAACGAATCCTGCTAATCTTCTGTCTAAAGAGCTTTTGCTGGGGAAAAGTTTATAGCTTTACTGCTCCTACACTTTTGAAGATATAGCAACCCAAAAAATACCGTACGTAGACCTAGTCATATTTAATGTACTTGTTGAATTTCGTTTGAATCAGTTGGCTAGTTTCGCCAAAATAAAATCCTAAAAGTTGCGAAATTCATTCAAAGATCCCTTGGTGTGTATATATAGTGACTTAGGTTGTGCACAGAAAGGCTAGAAGTGCAATCAACTACTAGTGTATAGCCATGTCTTTTGTGTGACACCACAGTTGGAGCAGCTGTACGTGGAAGTCCTGTACACAATACGGCACAAGATTGGAGCCCACTCGGAGCAGTATCCACATCATTATCAAGAGGACCTGATTCGTTACGCTCAGGCCGCTTTCTCCATAGATGCGGAACAACATCGACGATGTCAGGCAATAGCCAGCGAGGAGAAGGTAAACGACCAAAATGAGGTCACAGTAATGGGGACCCTTGGTCTGGCTTTGATTTTGCCCTGCGGCTATAACAGTTGCTTATCTCAAACGGCGACGGTTATCACCGCTAGAGGGCCGATAACTCGAAAGCCGTTTCACGAGCTGCTTTCAAGTTTCTTTGTTTGAAAGTGAAACTGAAGTTGTTATACGTAATACTGAATGGAATTATGGACAGTGGGCAACTGCACAGGACGCCATCTTTGGTCCTGTGCATGATTTCTTAGATGCCCCAAAGAAGGCGCCGTGAATTTTATGCTAATCAAGTCCCAGTGGGGTAGTGACAGTCTGATACGATGCCGGATTTATTTAGTCATATTATTTAAACATATAAATATATACCCAAGTCTGTGCAGCACGCGCAGCAGGTTTTGAATACAAATGTGATATTAAATGCGCTTTCTTAAACTACAGAGACGACCTTCTTATTGCTAATGGAGCGACTAAATCTGTAGGGGTTCGATTATTGATCTTAAAGTATTTATTTGGTTGTTTTCAAGCCGCCCATTGTTGTGCTGAACGTGATCGTCATCGAAGCAGAGGGACTGGAAGCTAAGGATCCCAACGGTAAGTCCTTTGCGACCGTTATCATCTCATACTTTTAAATTTTATAGTGTTTTCTAAAACGTTTCCTATACGACCGCGTACGACTATAAAAAAGTAAAGTCCTCTATTATGTGGCTGAATCGAAAAGAATATCTAGGTCGACATAATGACCGAAACCACATCCGCTTAAGTTAGAATATGAAAGAGGGAAATTTCCTTGGTAGAGCGGCTGCAGACGCGCGCCTTTGTCGCTGATGATCAATGATGGTGTCCATGGCAGCCAGAACCTAATTTAAGGAGACGTTTAATTTTCTTCCCTTTTTGTTTAATCCAAGAAAGACTTTCTACTCGGTGGGACGCATAACGTAATTTCTACTCCCGGCACTATACAATTGCGCCGTGTCTTTTTTTGGAAACATTTCCAGACGGCATGTCGTTTAATGTTATTCTCTTTAATGAGTGTAAGCCTATTTACGGTTATTAATGTTATTTATAGATAAGAACCCCGCCTGCTGTGAAATATGTGAAGGTTATTTGTCTAATTTTCAAAGAAAAGTATTTTTTGACGATAGTGCCTCCGTGCTGTATTAGAACCGGCAACGTCGCAGTGCCTAGCAGACGAAAACCGGCAGAAGCTAGTAAATTAAGATTTGAAAACTGTAATACCTATTCCGTTCTAATTGTCTTATGAAGGTTTGCAGTGTTAGCAACGTTTAAGTACGATTCTAATTCCAGTGTGACGTAATTTTCACTTGACTGCGTTACCACACCCTTGATCTTTTAATGTAAAGCTTTTCACTAAAAGTAAATTAAATTTACTGAAACATTTGAATCTTGTGCAGTTTATTAGTTTATTCAGGAAGCAGGGCATCTTTTAACATTAGAACAGGGTGGGCAATTGTGCAAACTAGGCTGATTTAACTAAAAGAAGAGAAAAAGGACATTTCTTTGCAGGTTTCCTAGCACTTTAACCTTCGGAATGTGTTAGACGTGCATAACGAAGTTTAAGTAAAGGAAACTACACTGAGAATTGTACATGTGTTCAAAACATGAATAAAAGAAAAAGCGACTCGGCCTAGTGCAAGTAAGAACACGAAAACGCAAAATCTGACTTCGTACTTTGCTGCTATCAATAGCAACGAAAGAAATGCTATTTCTTTGCAAACCCGTACCCAGGAATCTGAGTGCAGAGAGGAAACCTCAGTACATGATGCAGCAAAATCATCGGAATTATTAAAAAGTTTTTTAAATGTCTGATTACACGATTGTTTTTATGGACAAATATGTTTCTTTCAAGTACACTCATTTACCGATGTTTTCGTTGTTCGCCTCTTTCAGCTCTACAAGTTTCATCATTGCGGGTATATTTTGCCCACCCTGTGAGGTTCTCTTAAAAGAGGCACTGTCAGGAAGTATTAGTTTAACAGGCCTTATAAGTTATCGTACAAATTATGCGTAACTGAAGAATAAAACTGACAATGCTGCATACTGCGCAAGTACTGGTCAGGACGCTAGCAGACGACGTGCTAACTGCTGCTGTTATTTAGAACTTGTCACTTCTGAAGTAATACTATACGGTTTGGAATGTGCAGGTTTCAGCGATCCATACTGCATGCTGGGAATCCAGCCAGGGAGCAGTCTAGCGGAAAGTCATCATGTAGCTGCCTGTGAACCGGAAATAGAGGAGCGACGAGAAGAGCGGCGAAATTCTCTCATTAACCTGGGACAGATTGATCGTCTGAGGAAACATCACAGCTTCCGGTTGAGCTTCAGACGCCGAGATAATTCGCTCTTTTCCAGCAGCCAGAGCAGTGGACGCGGAAGCATCAGCAGTGTCTCGAGCAGCAGCAGCGGTAGCTCGAGCAGCAGCACCAAGGAACATCGGGACAGTCTCAACCCGGCCGTTCCTGCCAAATTCATTCGGGCGACCTCCGTCAAGACGCAGACGCTGACACCTAAATGGAACGAGAAGTTCAAATTGTAAATTAACCGTTACTTGTGATTAACTGATATTGAATCCGATAAACATCGAGGCTACGAGTCTAGTCCTCGTGGAACTAGGAATACATTAAACAGGCTAGCGTTTTTGTCTATATGAATCCTTATGTAACTATTCCTGTACATACTCATAATCCATTAAGTTTACGTTATATCTTAAAACCAGCACCGTGAAGCGAAACTGAATGGCTATCTATTCCTGCTTGAGAACAGATGGTCAGTAACAAAAAGTACTGACATTGAAAACATGAACAGATACATTTTACAAATAACTTTTAACATCACTATATATTTTTTTTAAAATGGGCTTAATAACAGTAAACTAGTCATTAGGAATCCACTAAAAAGCAGGTTATTGTTTGTCATTGACGCAGCGATATCGACGACGTCAGCAGCGACATTCTGCACTTGGACATTTGGTACGTACACGCAGTCCCCCATTGTCTAAAGCGACAAGGAACTGCCGTTGACAGACAAACCTCATTAAGGTCTCAATTGAAACGGTCGTATATAATGACAGGGACCACGACGATGAATACTCGGTGCTCGACGCCGTCAGCAAACTCAACGAAGTTCGCGGAGTCAAGGGCCTCGGCAGATTCTTCAAGCAGATTGCGCAATCGGCGAGGTCGGGCAACCAGGACGACTTCCTCGGATCTGTCAACATTCCCATTCAGGTACTTGTACAGTCTACCGCGTATAAAAAAAAGGGCGATTACGTTTTTCTCCAAACTTTGTGATTTTATTATGGCGAAACTAATCAACCTATTTAAACTAAACTTTAAGAGCAAATTAAGTATCTTTGGTTCTACACGTGGTATTTTTTAGGCTGCTGTATCTTTACAAATGGGGAAGCAATAAGCAATCAACTTCTCCCCGGCAGAGCATTCTGCTTCAAACTTTGACGTTTAAGATCAGTAATGCTATCTGTTCGATTGGTCTGAGAATTTACACTTAGATTTTAGTATATGAGACGGTATCTCAAGTAAATTTTCGTTGTTATATAGGTATAACTTTAAAAGATACAAGCATAAAACCCTGAAGCCCTTATCTTATACAGTGCGCTTTTGTTATACGATAAACTATACGCGGCAAATCAATGTTTCTTTCAAGTTTTGACATTAAGAGACAAGTTAACTATCTCTGCGTAACTTTGTCTCGGTAAACAGCCGAGTTACAACACCGTCAAGTTACTTGGGTCCTTCCGTACAAGAGATGACATCTTGACTTGGATACAGAGGGGCCATTAACGGGGAGGGCGAGGGTGAGGCAAAGCTGTTGACTGGGTGTTTGACTCGGCATGTTTGCCGTTCTTGTTAAATCCTATTCAGTGGAGTTATGATTTGAGCTTTTAAAAACATTTGAAAGTTAGTGTACGCTTTCGTGGAACTAAACCATATACTATACTATACTAGACTAGACTATGCTATACTATACTGTACTATGATACTGTGCTATAGTATACTGTGCTATAGTATACTGTGCTATAGTATACTGTGCTATGCTATACTGTGCTATGCTATACTGTGCTATGCTGTACTATACATACTGTACTATACTAGGCTAGACTAGACTAGACTAAACTATACTATTACCATACTATTGTACTGTGCTATACTGCACTGTACTATACTATACTATATTATACTATACTATACTATACTAGACTAGACTAGACTAGACTAGACTAGACTATACTAGTCTATACCATGCTAGGACTAAACTATACTATTACCATACTATTGTACTGTACTATACTATACTATACTACACTATACTATACTATGCTAGACTAGACTACACTAGACTATACTAGACTAGACTGTACTATACTATACCATACTATTGTACTGTACTATACTATACTGAGCTATACTGTACTACACTATGATACTGTGCTATTCCATACTGTACTATGCTATACTGTACTATGCTAGACTATACTATGCTAGACTATACTATACTGTGCTATACTATACTAGACTAGACTAGACTACACTAGAATAGACTACACTATACTATGCTAGACTATACTATACCATACCATATTATTGTACTGTGCTATACTAGACTGTGCTATACTAGACTGTGCTATTCTGTACTGTACTATACTATACTACACTATACTATACTATGCTAGACTAGACTAGAATAGACTAGACTGTACTATACTATACCATACTATTGTACTGTGCTATACTATACTGAGCTATACTAGACTAGACTATGATACTGTGCTATTCCATACTGTACTATGCTATACTGTACTATGCTATACTGTACTATGCTATACTGTACTATGCTATACTATACTATGCTAGACTATACTATGCTAGACTATACTATACTGCGCTATACTATACTAGACTAGACTAGACTACACTATACTATACTATACTATACCATACCATACTATTGTACTGTGCCATACTATACTGTACTATACTATACTGTACTATACTATACTATACTATGCTATACTGTACTATACTAGACTATACTAAACTGTGCTATACTATACTGTGCTATACTGTACTACACTAAGATACTGTGCTATACTATATAGTATAGCACTGTATATAGTATATACTGTATTATACTACACCGTACTTGACGGGACCAGATTAGCCGGCGGTAGAGAGCCTACCGTTCCACCGAGAAGCCCCGGGTTCGATCCCCGTTAGAGGTGGTGCAATCATGAGAATCAAAGACACGAGTCAAGTTTGAGAAAAGCAAGGAATAAATACACGGTCAAGATTACTATTACTATACTTGACTGAACTGTGCTATACCATTAGACTATATTATACTTAATATGAATATAGTTAAACACAATTGTTCGAGCCCACAGCGCTCCAATCGTCGAATCAATAAAGCGTGAAGAGATAACGAACCCTTCGTCGCAGAACGGTGTCAGGGGGAAAAAAGGAAATCAAGCCGTGGAACCAATTAGGTCATTAAGGATAATAAATGCTTTATGCCTAATCGTAATAATGGCCAGCCGAACGATCCCTTGATTGCTGATTACGCAATAACCCTTGCACATGAAAAAGAGATAATCATAAACGAAATCAGAGAGAAATAAAAGACAAAGGAACCATTTTGAATTTTCCGATCCTTATTTAAGTTAACTTACCGTTAAACTAAATCAATCATCTGTAAACTGCTAATATTACTGTTATTGCAATTACCACATTAGTATCATTTCCGTAGTATTGATCCTGATTTGAAAATAGCGAATTAGCTATCAGGTTAGATTAGGATTTATGACAAAGAGTTAGTGAAATGTTATGTTTTTTCCATGCACAGGACATTCCTTCAACAGGTGTGGAGAAATGGTACCCGCTGGAGGGTCGTTCACAGCGATCGACCATTCAAGGACGCATCCGACTGCGAATGTGGCTGTCCACCCGCGAGGACTTTGGCAACTCCGAGGAGGACAACTGGACCGACATTAAACAACAGGAGCAGCTCTACGGCATCTTTATCGACTACGAGCTAAACAAGGCCAAGGTATTGTTCGACATCTGCAACGCCTATCTGTCTATCTATCTATCTATCTATATGTCTGTCTATCCATCTATCTGTCTATCTATCTATCTATTAACATCTACAACGCTGCTTTTCAATACGACTCTGTGTAAAGGCAACTCAAACTGCATACTAATTATCAGTATAATTAATCCAAATATCAACGTATAATATTACGTATTTAGCACCTTAGCCTAATTACTTTGCGATTTAAGATATAATGTAAGTAAATGTGTAACAATTTATAATACTGCGTATCAATAAATTAGTCCAGTTACTTGACAATATAACATATGATTTAATTAAAAGTATTATCAACATGCAATATTAACTGTCTAATGAATTACCCTAATTACTTCACAATTTAACAGATAACATAGAAGATAAAAACAACAACAAAATAGATAGACAGATAGTTAAATAGACAGACAGGTAGTTAGATGCATAGATAGATAGACAGACGGTAGATAGATGCATAAATGGATGGATAATAGAAAATAAGTAGATAGATAGGTGGAAAGATACATGAATAGGTAGACAAATGGATAGACAGTCAGTGGTTAGATAGATGGGTAGATAGATGGATAATGGAAGATAGATAGATAGATAGATAGATAGATAGATAGATAGATAGATAGATTGATTGATAGATAGAAACATAGATGGATAGACAGACAGATGCACAGACAGCCAGTAGCTAGATAGGTGGGTAGATAGATGGATTATTGAAGATATATAGGTAAATAGTTAGATAGATAGATAGGTAGACATATGGACAGACAGTGAATAGCTAGATAGATGGATAGATATAGACAGATGGACAGGCAGTCAATAGCTAGATATGTAGATAGATAGATAGATAGATAAATAGATAGATAGATGGATAGATAATCAAATACATAGAGAAATAGTAGATAGATAAATAGACAGATGGATAGACAGACACTCAACAGCTAGATAGATGGATACATAGACAGATAGGTAGGTAGATAGATGTATAGATAGATAGTTAGATACATAAATAGATAGTAGATAGATAAAAAGACATGGATAGGCGGATAGTTGGATACATAGATAGATATTAGATAGATAGTAGATAGATATATAGACAGATGGAATACAGATAGATAGGTAGATAGACGGATAAATAAGCAGATGGATAGGACAGATAGATAGTAGATAGATAAATAAACAGATAGATAGATAGATAAATAGATAGAACGCAAGTTAATTCCACTCGTTTCAATAATATCGACCACTGAAGGCGATTTATCCAAAAAAATCGATGGAGAACCCTTGCCGTTGACTAAACTTTACAGAATAGAAAAGTAGGAAGAGGAAAGATTCCTGATAAACTTAAAAATAGAACGAAGAGGATAACGGAGAAGCGATAAAGTTAAATCTAATCATGTTGTGGGGGATCCCTGTTGTTTGCCACCCAAAGGATCAGCTTCCATGGGACGGGGATTTATCAGCGACGGCGCAAGTAATCCTACACCAGCACGCCATTCAAGGAGACGTGACCAACTTACAGTCGGCTGCGGTCCGCTGGATCGTCATTTCCCGCAAATTCCGCACTAGGAAGTTCCATTACTCGCTGCTGCACTCGCTGCTGGCGCGGCTCGATCAGCACTGGGGCGCTGAGCAATTGTCACGTGATGAAGTACTTTCATTACATCTTTCTACTTTCTTAACTTTAACTATCATTAACCTTAATTGGTCTCTATATGAGGTTAATTTTAAATAGATATTTCGATATTATACTTTTAAGTTGATTGTTATAAAAAATTTAAATATAATGGGAAATTTTCTTGCAATTATCTGAAGTTTTAATTTAAGTTTGATGTAATTAAAAGTCCGCCGTGTTAAATTTATAATTAGGTTATTGTTTATGTTATTATTGAAGGTTAATTTAAAAAAAAAATTAAACAGGAAGAAGCTCTGGGTGATTCGTTCTCCAGCTTCGTCGATTTCGCGCTGACCCAGGCGAGGCAGCTGAGGTCTTGCTTCCCTCCAGTGGCTTCCAGCTTGTCCAGACTGGAATATCTGCTGCGGTGAGATTCACAATCCTAATTTGCTAATCTGCTTAAACATATCTTTGATAGTTCCTTGTTATTTCATCAACAGATTGTTTGATATTTACTTGATATTGATTGAAAGCGGATTGGTTTATAAGATACTTGTTGTTTTTTTCGGGGGTGGGACGATGGGAAACAGATGTCTGATGTTCCTGGAGGAGATGAAGGCGTTCCGCCGCTGCTGTCCGTTCCACAAGGAAATCCGCGGAGAAATCGGGACGGCCGTCCGCAAGGGGGCGCTCGAGTGGTTCAGTCAGGAACACAACAAATGGTTTTACTCAAACTACTAATTTAATTACAGTTAATTCATTCATTAGTTCATTGATTCACTTATCCGTTTCTATGAAAGGATTGGCGACGAGGCCTGCGACCCCAGCGGCTACGTGACCGGACTCATCGGACTGGTGAACGCGGTTATCGGCGATGTGACTCGTTTGTCGCAGGTCTACAACGATATTTTCATCAGGCGAGTTTTTTTCCATATTTCCTAATAATTCAGTCTTAATATCATTGAATTCAAGTTAATTATTGGTTAATTAATTAACTTTCCCCAGGACCTGCAGTGTCTCCTGTTCGACGATCACGTGCAAGGCTCACTTGAAAACGGTATCATCGATATTCGATTGTAGTTAAAACTGATGTCCCTATTGTTGTAATTGTGATGCGATTATGCGATTCAGGTGAGTCAGAATATAAGTCCGATGCTGGACGCGGTCACCAAGCACCTGAACAGCGGAACGGAGAACGCTCACCAGCTAGTTTCTCTCGTCCTGGAACTTTACGTGGCGCTCCAGGAACTGCAAAAGTACTGGAACTTAGATGATTTCTAAAGGAATTCCACTTTGGCTCCGCTGGAATTCCACCTTATGGGTCTGTGAACCGCAAGATTTAGGTTTCTGGTTGTTAGGTTCCAAGAGACGCTTTGGAAGGACGATCCCCAGTCGATCCCCGTCACCTTCTGGAACTCGCACGAGTGTTTCAGGATTGCGCTGGAACAGTGGCTCCAGATGGCGCGTAGCAAGGTACCGTTTGGTCGCCGATCGGTGAAGTTTTATAATTATCGAATAATAATTGAATGAATCGAGTTAATGAGTTAATTAATTAATTAGGCGCACGCTCGAATTCGTTCCGCGGCCCAGCTGGATTCGCTGACCAACGTTGACTCGTATTACAAGCACAGCACCTCGGCGGTCGACGCAACTTCCTGCTTCTACCAGGTAGGGTTCAGTACCAGGGTCAGCTGTGCTAACTAGCTCTTGATATAACCCATTTGCTGCTTAGTTATCGATTACAGAATAAACTATCGATACCTTGTTAAGTATCGATTACCTTATCTTGTCAATCTGCACTCGGAAAGTGTCAATATCGATTGAGATGTCGTTTAAGTATCGAATTGGTTTTAGTAGAGATCGATAGTGCCCAAACTGGTAATGGTAATTCAATGGTAATTAGATTTAAATTATTTGTATCGATTACTAGATTATATCGATACTTAAATGTCGCGTAATCTTTAAACTGATTATGCTGCTAGATAGAGCTGATATATCGATTGCTTGTTAACTATCGATTAGTAATATTGATCGTTCAGTTCAAGTAATCAGTAAATTTCCATCTCTTTGGACAGATCTGCGAATTCTGGAAACAGCTCCAGTGGCCCGATGCTGCATCGTCTTACCCGTTCGTTTACAGCATCGTCGAGGTATACATCGTTGACACAACGTCGATTCATTCACCAATTTACTTCGAACATTAACTTAAAATTAATCAAATCAATCAATGTCGATGTCAGGCCAGTTTCGATCAAATTGACTCTTAATGGAAATTGCACCGTAGATAATAACATCCAGCGCCATCGTTTACGCCGACATCATCTTCCACCGATGTCAGAACGCTGGCTACTTCTCGGAAGATTTCCACGGTCCCGCGCTCAACGAAGAAGTAATGACTCACTTTCGCCGTCGATAAACGTTTAATGTAATACTAATTAACTTAAAACGATTCTGCTAACAATCTAGATCTTTGCCAGCTTAAACGACCTGGAGCACGTGAAAGCGTCGCTGAGCCAAGTTCCAGTCAATCTGCAGGTTGCGTCCATAGTCGCTTCGGTAGACACTACTTTAACAGCAGAATTCCCGCGGTATATTTCAATTTAATGACAATTAACTCTCCTCATTATCTTTAAATTAAAGTACAATTTACCTTAGAATGTAACATTATCGTCTCGGTATATTTATTAAATCGTAATTAAATTTTATCTTTTGTCAATTTTTATAATTTTTTAAATCATAGAGATGACGGTGATTCAGTTAATAAACTAAACATTTTGAAATTTTAATAGTGAATTTAATTCTACTGTTTTATTTTTTTTATTATTTTTTTGAATGAAGGAGTCCAGTTCAAGGTCGTTCAAGATCACCGTCCATCGCGCACCCGGGGGCGGTTACCAACCTGTTCAGCGGTGGTCACTCGAGTTATGAGAGCAACGCGCGACAGGCTTTTCACACTCTCTTCGAGGCCGTCCACGAGCATTACGAGTCCAAGCTGCTGCGGACCATCGGCTGTTTAGCTGAGAAGGTGTTTGGCAACTCGGATCATCATACCAATTACTATTACAACATAATTACTAATTATTCGATAAATCGATGGACGGATGGATAGGCAGATGGATAGGTAGATAGATAGGCAGATAGATAGGTAGATAGATAGATGGATAGATAGATAGATAGATAGATAGATAGATAGATAGGTGGATAGATGGATACATGGCTAGACAGTCAATAGCAAGATAGATGGGAAAATATACGGACAGGTGGATATAGGCAGATGGACAGACAGTCAATAGCTAGATATATGGAATAGATAGATAAATAGATCGCTGGATGGATAGGTGGATAGATCGATAGATATATAGATAGATAGATAGATGGATAGACTGACAGATAGATAGACAGATCAATACTTTGATAGACCAATGGATGGATGGATAGGTGGATACATATGCTGATTAGTAACTAACATAGTTACTATTGGTAACATTATACTAATTAAACTAGCCAGTAGAATCTTTATTTTTTGTCACTATAGATTGATTTACAATGGCCATTTCCTGGTTATATCAGTAAACAAGGTAATGATCCTAATGAATCAATAATAATTGCAGAGTCTTCTTGTATTACTAATTTAATTATTATGTAATTTAAAACGGTTCAATTACTTTAAAAATTATCACGTGACTTAGTACCAAGTATAGCGCCAAACGGCCCCATAACAGCGACATTTTTTAATTTCAATTTTGAAGATTATAACTGCACATTTAGACAAGAATTAAAGTTTATATCAATGAGATTAACTACCAGTTTATTAAAACAGATGAGACCTGAATTAAAGAAGAATCTGTTCCACCTGGCCTGGTCCCCGGACTCTCTTCCGGCAGAGGAAGCTACTACTCCGCTGCTGGATTACTTGGATCAGCAGCTATCCCTGATGCAGCCTTGTTTGGCACCAGCTGCCTTCCAGCGCGCTGTAACAGCTCTGTGGGACGTCTGCCTATGCGAAGTGTGGAATCACGCGGAAACTTCCGCTGGGGTACCAAACATGAATCTAGATAGATAGATACATAGACAGACAGACAGACAGACAAGTAGGTAGATAGATAGAGAGACAGACAGACATACAGATAGATAGATGGGTAGACAGATAGACAGAAAGGTAGAAAGACAAAAAAATAGATAGATAGGTAGACATACAGGTAGATAGACAGATAGATAGACAGATAGATAGACAGACAGATAGGTAGATAGGTAGATAAATAGATAGGTACAATGGATAGACACATAGTTGGACAGACAAGTAGGTAGATAGATAGATGGATAGATAGACAGAAAGGTGGAAAGACAGACAAATAGATAGATAGATAGACATACAAATAGGTAGTTAGATAGACAGATGGGTAGATAGACAGATGGATAGATAGACAGACATACAGATAGATAGATAGGTAGGTAGATAGATGGGTAGGTAGATAAACAGACAGATAGATAGAGAGGAAGATAGAGAGAGAGACAGATAGATAGATAGATGTCTACGATATCGACTTAAATTTAGGAAAACTATGACTGTTAAGTGATAAACAAAAAGTACATTAGTTAGTTAACATTGGGGAATAACCTGAATGTAGAGAAATAGAATTAAATAGTTGTAAATTCATGTGTTCAACTCTCTTAGGAGAAATTGTGCGCCTTCTACGAGCGTCTCTACAACGGGCTGGACATCATCCTCCACTTCCTGCACGCTGACGGTAAAGGGGTGGCCGTCGAAACGCTTCAGAGTTCCATGTACTCCAAAGTCAAGGAAAAGCTGTGGCTGCACAAGACCAGCACGGAGCAGCTGATGGACTTCTACTACGCCAAGAGACTGGAGGAGCAGCAGGAGCAGCAGTCCGCCCCGTACGGGATCCTCAGTGTCCGCGCCTACTTGCATCACGACAGCCTCAGCGTGGAGGTCATCTCCGCCAGGGATGTGATCCCGCTGGATCCCAATGGACTGAGCGATCCTTTCGTCATCGTGGAGCTGATCCCGCGCAGGATTTTCCCCGGCTGCACGGAGCAGCAGACCGGCGTGCACAGGAAGACTCTCAACCCGGTTTTTGACGAGTGTTTTGAATTGTAAGTTCATCGTGTCTCATCATTCATTTCACCATTTTGTAACATAGACTAAAACATTACAGTAGTAACTTTAATTGAATTAATGTTAAGTTATTATAAACCATTCAAATAAACTCTTTTATCCCAAGCCCGGTCTCGGCGGATCAATGCAGATCGGACTGCGCCATGCTGCTCTTCACCGTCATGGATTACGATGTACTGACGGCCAACGACTTTGCCGGCGAGGCGTTTCTCGCCCTCAAAACGCTGCCGGGAGTCGGTGGAGGAGGACCGCAGGCGGTGGATACGCGACACGGACTCAAACAGATTGACTTAATCCTCATGCAGCAGCAGCAGAAGAGTACGCCAATCAATTCACACCCAATTCAATTACCTTTAATGAGCGACAATTATATTATGGTCTCTCCGTTAATTAAGTTTTATATACTTTTTAAATTACTATTTCAAATTTTCAGTGATATTAGTTTTTGAGTATTTGGTCCGAGTTGACACTTTTAAGTATCAAACTTGAAAAGTTACTTCAATATTAGTTTTAATTGTAATCGTAATGAGGTGGATGTTGCACTGCAGATCACCCTATTCTGAGCGTCCTGGAGACCCGCAAATGGGATCGTCAAGCGCAGGATTTCGTCCGCAAGCAGAGGGAGCGCATCGCTAATTAACCAAAAACCGGTTTTTCTATCCAATTTACTTTACAGGGTTCCCAGCCTTCTGGAAAACCTGGGAAACCTGGAAAAGTCAGGGAATTAGAAAATGGTCAGGGAATTGTCAGGGAAAGTGGGATTTTTGATGAAAATCCTGGAATTTTTGTTGAACAAACCTGGAAAAATCTTCCAGGTGAACAGTAAATAAGAAATCTGTCCGCTGAACGTTGCGGAACGCCATCTAGCGCTAACCAAAACGGTTGTTTTCTTTTGATCGCAAAACTCGCGTGTTGTGGTTAGAGGTGTAAACATGAGTCAGAAAGTGCACGTTAAATCCAGCCTCACAGTGGCGGTGGTACCAACAGTGTTAAGGTTAGTTCACACTAGCACTATTTTGACCGTGGCCGTGACCGTGAAAGTTAAACTCATTTTAAGTCCATTTAACTTTCAAGGTGACGACCTGCAAAGGTCACAGTCACGGTCAGAAATAAGGTCAAAACCATGCTAGTGTGAACTAACAGGCAAGATTTTGACCTTATTTATAACCTTAGCCGTGATCTTTGCCAACCTTTTCCACGCCTTTATTGACCGTGACCGTGAAAGTTAAAAGTATTTAACTTTCACGGTCACGGTCACGGTCACGGCCACGGTCGCGAGTGTGAACTAACCTTTAGACATCTTACGAAGTCGTTACAAAAGTGTCATATCGAGCCAAAATCTTCTGTACCTTGGCATCGCGGCTCATTCATTCATCAGGCGACTCAAGTATTGATTTAGTTTTGTCCCTGTTAATTAGAAAAACTAAAGCAAGATATATTGATAGGCAGTACGCCATGGCGGCCAAGTCGACTAAATTCAAAGTGATTTGGCTCGAGTTAGTGAGAAATCTATTGCGGTTGTTGCAGAACTCGATTTGAAGATGATGCAACTTGAGAAACAGTTGTGTATGCTTGATTGAAGTCTTTGGGACTGTGAGATAGTGCTTGTACTGCCTCTCACATAACCGTTTTGTGCTAAATTAAACTATTTGTAACCAAGATTTAAAAAAAAATTCATTACACCCAAGTTCGTACTGGATTTTTTTATTCGTGTATGGTTTTCTAACAAAGGAAAAAGTTAACATGGATTAACAGAACGTATTTAGCGCCATTGTTGCTTTTCTTAACTTTGCTTTGGTCAGGGAAAAATGAAATTTTGGTCAGGGTAAACCTGGAAAAGTCAGGGAATTAGGGAAACGAAATTGGCTGGGAACCCTGACTTTAATTCTTAATTAAAATTCCATAATAAATTAATTACTTCTTCCTAATTACATCAATTGTGATTTTTCTTGTCGCTGTTCCGGTCAGTGTCTTTTTCATTCCAGTCAAAACTGAGAACCCACAATCGGTATGGGAGCAACAACCAAACCATAAAACAAAACTAATTAATTTCTAATATATATTTCGAAATACAGTTCAAACAGCTGCCGGGATTTCTACCAAATTTTCCAACAAATTAACTTTTAATTTAAATTAATATAACTTGATTGTAATTTCAAATTAACGGTTTTGGAACTCAGAGTCCATCAAAGTTGATGGATGCGCTGTTTCAATCCTTGCAATTCGGCAGCGATTTCCTTGGGCAGATCCTCGCCGATCTGCTCGTCGAAAAAGCTTTCCAGTTCGGCGGCTTCAGTCTGCCAGAAATCTCGGGAAATGTCGAAGAGTTTGTCCGTGTCCACCGGCTGTTCCAGGCCCTCCAGGTTAATAGTCCCTGCATTTCAATTAATCACATAATAATCAGATTCTTATTTACAGAGACATTATACTAAACCTTTGATTCAATTATTTTGTACAAATTTCAACTCATGAATATAACTTAAACAATAATAGCATTACGTAATACGACGACTTAATACCAGCTATGACTTAAGTATACGAAAACAAAACGGCAATTAAAAGCGGACCGGGTTTTGGAATGAATCCCAACGGACTCTCTTGGGCGACATCTTCACCGTCGCAGCGACGAAACATCCAGTCGAGTACTCGAATGTTGTCACCAAAGCCGGGCCACAGATACTTTCCCTGTATAATTTTTAAAAAAAACTATCACTCTAGCTACTTGTCTATCTATCTATCTATCTATCTATCTGTATCTATCTTAATTCTATTGAGTTAACTTCAAGGAGGAACAACATCAAATATAATATAATGAATATACATTTCACATATAATACACAATATTTGTTAAATACATTAATTAACATTGATTACATAGATATATCTATATATAGACATATAATCATATTTATAATTAACATAATAAACAAATAAAAGCAAGTCGAATGAAAATTGGGTTACGTTCTCGTCCTTGCGGAACCAGTTGACGTGAAATATTTTGGGCATTTTACGCCCCGGCTGCTCCATTTCCAGCCAGTGGCCAAAGTAATGACCAGCGTTGTAACTGAGGAACGGGCGGATGGCGAATGGATCGTGCATCACAGCGTGTCCCTGTTTTGGTTTGCAAACACAAATGATTTTAAATAATGGACTCTAGATCGGTTAGTGTAAATTTGAGTGTGTTTGTTTGTCGTTCTAGTCGGTTTGTTTGTTTGTTGCTTGTTCGCCTGTGTAAATGCTTGTTCGTCGTTTTGATTATACTTTTGTTTCTTTGTAAACGTTTGTTTGTTTGTTTGTTCGTTCGTTCATTTGATTCTCTGTCTGGATTTTTGTTTGTTCGGTTGTTTGTTTGCATGTTTGTTTGTTTGTTCGTTCGTTCATTTGTTTCTCTATCTGGATTGTTTGTTTCGTTGTTTGCTTGTACGTTTGTTTGTTTCTTTTGTTCGCTCATTTGTTTCTCTGTCTGGATTGCTGTTTGTTTGGTTGTTTGTTTAAACGTCGTGGTTGTTGAGCGTACTCGAATCTCTACCTGATTTCAGTTTTGTTTGGTTGGTTGTTCGTTTGTTTGTTCGTCCGTTGTGGCTTTCTGCCTGTTTTCTCTTTGTTTGTTGGTTAATGTTTGTTTGTTGTTAAAAGCTTGTTTGTTCGTTCAACGTGCATCTTTAGCGTGCTCGATTTCCTTTCTGATTTCTGTTTGTTTGGCCTAACTGATAGACAATTCTTGTTTGTTACCAAATGTTTGGTTGGTCGGTTGGTTGGATGGTTGTTTATTCGTTTGTCTGTTCGTTCATCGTGGTTCTCTGGCAACTTTCTGTTTGTTTGCTCTTTCTGGCAGAACAATCCTTGTTTGTTGGTAAATCTTAGTTTGTTTGTTCGCTAGTTGTGTTCTTGAGCTGACGTTTTTCTCCCTCGTTCCTGGTTGTTTGATCTTCTGATAGGGGACTCTTTGTTCGTTCTTAAATGTTTGCTTGTTTGTTTGGTTGGTAGTTCGTCTATTTGTTTGTTCCCAATGGTTCTCTGTCTGGTGTCTGTTTGTTTGATCTTTTCTGACGGAACAATCCTTTTTTGGTGAATGGTTTCTGGTTTGGTTGGTTGATCGGTTGTTTCTTTGTTTGTTCGTTCATTCATTTGTTCATTGTGGTTCTCTGTCAGATTTCTGTTCGTTTGGTGTTTTGAATTGTTGTTTGTTCGCAAACGTCTGTTTGTTAGTCGTGATCCTTAAGATTCCTTTCTGGTTCTCCGGTCTCTCTGCCAGAACATTCTTCGTTATTACATGTTTGCTTGTTTGTCTGATTGGTTTATTGATTGTTTGTTTTATTCCTTCGTTACGGATTTCTGCCTGATTTCGTGTGGTTGTTTGTTCCTGATACAACAATCTTTGTTTGTTGGTAAAACGTTTGTTTGTCCTTTCGTTATGGATGTGTGCCTAATTCTGTTTGTTTGGTTCTCTCCGACAGAGTAATCTTCGTTTGTTGGTAAATGGTTGCTTGTTTGTTGGCTAAACAACCAGACCTTGTGCTCAGCAGCGGCTGTTGCTTCCGAGCTGACACCAGCCCCGAGGAAGACGCCATGCTGCCAGTTGAACGACTCGACGACTAAAGGAACTCCTCGAGGTCGACGGCCACCAAAGATGATGGCATCGATGGGCACCCCGTGCGGATCCTCCCACGCAAGATCCATTACCGGGCACTGAGCTGCCGGAACGCAGAACCTTTTGATGCAAATAACAACAAAAATTTCACTTTAATTTATTAACTAGTTTTATTATTTTACTCTATCGGTTCTTTTATTTACATTCTTTTTATAACATTAATGATATTATAATAATATTCAATCATATTCATTTTTTATCAATTTCTTCAACTTTAACTGCATTCATAATAAATTCATGATGATTTTAATTTCCAAAAGTTAATTTCGCTATAAATTTTAATGTCTTACTATTTGTACTTGATTTATTTATTCATAATTTATTTTTCAAGTCCAACAAATCCAATCGTGGCTTCCCATTCGCCCTCGGGCGTAATATATATATATATAAATATATAAGCATTCGGTATAACATTCAATTCGATCCTGTCTTACTTGAAGTCTAATTCAATTAAACCTGACTGTATAGTTGAAATTCAAATACCTGGAGTTGGCATGTGCGGCAGGGTGTCCAGACTGCGGCGTCCAGTTGGCTTCCCCGAGCCACGACGTGATGGACACGTCCTTGGGTACTTCGTCCTCCAGTCCCTCCCAATAGACTCCGCCGTCGCTCGTCTTGGCCACGTTGGTGAAGATGGTGTTCTTCTTGATGGTTTCCATGGCAACGGGATTCGTCTTGTGATTGGTTCCTGCAATGGTTGTTCAATACTGTGAAACCCTGACGTCATTTAACTACTAACTTAACTACGCGTAATAACCTTTAGTTCAATCAAGTTAATGTAATTAAACTAAAGTTAATGGAGGAAAGAAATTCCAAATTAGGACAAACCGGGGCAGACTCCGAAGAATCCGTTCTCGGGATTGATGCCTCGCAAGCGACCCTGATCGTCGAAACGCATCCAGGCGATATCGTCGCCGACGCACTCGACTTTGTAGCCGGGCAATGTCGGTGTCATCATGGCCATGTTGGTTTTGCCGCACATGCTCGGGAAAGCTGCTGCCACGTAATACTTTCGTCCTTGAGGATTCGTTATGCCCACAATCTAAAATAAATTAATTAATACGAATGCTAATAAATATTTAAGACGATCCTTCAACCCAAAATCATTAAAGTTAAATCTGTATTTGCAAACGCCTTAACGCGACTATTAAAAAATCATCATTCCGGGGATTAAATTTCAATTGACGAATCGACACAAGGGCTCGTAGGACAACTAACAAAAAGGTTTTGAAATTCTGCTGTTCTTTTAAATACAAATATCTGCACAGTTGAACTGAATCAACGAAACGAGTAATTTATTGATATTATATTGATATACACAATAATAACAAGTGGGTTTGTGATACCAGCATGTGCTCAGCCAGCCATCCTTCCCGTTTGGCAATGGCAGAGCCGATCCTTAGAGAGAAGCACTTCTTGCCCAGCAAGGAATTCCCGCCGTAGCCGCTGCCGTACGATAAAATCTCGTTGGTTGCAGTCCTGTACAAGATGGACCATTAAAAATGTTTAAATTCGGCGTCATTTTCATGCGTCAATTAAAACTGAGTCGACAACTGTATCGCCATTTAAACAGGCTGGATTATAAACAATAATTTTGATTCACTAATTAAGGTTAACGTTAATTAAACGTAGAATTTACTTATGGGCCATGTTGGTCTTTCCTTTTTTATTAAAACAAATACATGGATAATCTACTTAACTTGATGTTATAACAAAAGTACAAAAATGATGATTGTAATTTAGATAAATCGGAAAAGATCCATTTAGTTCAAGCGATTAAGATCAATTAAGTTAAGTAGCATATAGTTTACTTATGGGCGATGATGGTTTTTTCCGGATTGCACGGCCAGTCCCTGGAGAGCGGACGCTCCAGCGGCAACGGACAACCAACAGAGTGCAAACAACGGACAAAGTCCTGCGTGCCCAGCGTATCGAGGACACCCTTACCCATGCGGGTCATGATCCGCATGCAGGCAACGACGTACGCAGAGTCGGTCACTTGAATACCGATCTTGGACAGCGGTGATCCGACAGGACCCATGCTTCAGGAATAAAAATACAAATTATCGATATTATTTATTTTTTTCCGTTTAATTAACCTAATTAAATTAACTTTTACACGTTAAGCTTATAAGCCTTTGAGCACCATGAAGACGTTTGAACTTTTAATGGACTCAGCACTGTTAAACAGTTCGTTCAGTATACATTAATACACTCTCCATTACTCCAGGAAGGCCTGTAGTGAATTCTCTGGTACTGAGGACAAGATCCGCAATGTTATAGACTGTGACGAACATTCTTAAAGTATGCTGTTGTAATCTGGAAACGTATTTAGAATCATGGTTTAATACAATGCTTAGCTGGTTTCAGTACGGTTAAACAGCATGTTCAGTCAGTTACAGGAAAGCTCTTGGCAGGTTCTAGCGATTAAGACGCTAATCGACCGTCTCGAAACGCTACTGCTTAACCGCAATACATTTACCTGTACGGCATGAGATACATGGTGCGTCCTTTCATACATCCGGGGAAGCGCTCCTTAATGGCTACCTCGAGATCCTGCGGTGACATCCAGTTGCCCAGTTGACCTTTAACCTCATTTTTCGGCTTGGGATGAGCTTCACGCTCTGTAGCAGTTGTTATGAAAGTCTTGCTCTCCACTCGAGCGACATCCGACGGGTCCGTGTGCGCCAACCAGCTGCAATTCGAAAACAGCTTGTTATTCGTTATTATTATCTTGCTATTACAATACTTGCATTAAGCTTCTCTATACTGTGTACACATACACGAGGGCAGTTCCAAGCGGTTAACTGTCAAGTTAAAACTTGAATTTTCAAAATAAAATAAACGCCATCTAGCGGTCAAACGTCGAACTACATGGAAGCTCGATATGCCTTATGATTTTATGTCAATTAACGTTGATGTGTTTACCGTTCAATACCGTACCGTTTATCAGTTAAGTAAAGCGTTACTTTCAACTGTTCATTTCAAGTTTAATTCATAATTCAATTTAATTTCATTCATTTGCTGGTAACAATGTTGATTCTGCATCCCGATCAAAATATTACCAGTTTTCGTATTTATGTAGAGGCTGGATGATTCCCTCGAGCTGCAGTTCGTCGATGATGCTTTTAAACTCCTCCTGGGATCCATCGCAGAGGAATATACGATCCGGTTTGCACAAGTCGATATCATCGCGGAGGAAGCGTAGAACCTGTCAATTTAAGCACAGAATTAACTTCAAGAATCTCATACACTTAACACAGTACAGATATTACATTACCGTAAATCAAACAAGTACAATGATTAATATCACGTAATTCTCGGTGCTTGTAGAACCAACATTAGACTTTTAAAATATTCATGACACAAAGTATCATAGATCTACAAAGCCATCAGGTTTAAACTGTAAACAAACTGTCAACTTAATTATGCTAATTAAAGGATACTATTATATTAGAAGACACTAGGATTCTTCCCACAAAGATCAAATAACCACAATCGAGTTACCTAAACCTAAACGAACCAGGGGATACTTGAATGCTGATACATTCTTTATCATAAAATACGAGAATAACTGAAACCTTTGGAGGTAAAACGTTGACATCGCCGCGGACTACAGGCACACCGTGAAACTCAGCGACCATTCTCCTGATCTCAACAACAGTCCCACAATGACAGGAACAGTTTGGAAAAACAACAACCAAGACGACCTTTTCGCTTCCAGTTCTTCTACTCAAACAGTGCGAAGGCCTTACAGAATATCCGCTGGTCTACATCGATCTCGTAACCGCAGAGTGGAAACACTACATCAACCCTTCCGCTGCCCCTCGAGTTCTCTGAAAATCTAGTAACCTAGATGCATTTCTGAGAAAAAGGGAGCCAACCGGTGGAATGTTGGAAAATTCTAGATTCTGTTGATTCAGAAAACAAATTCAACTGCGACATTTGCATATAACGTTAAAAGTTAAATTATTCTTTAGTGATATAAATTTAACTTCGCGCTTATCGCTTACTGTTACGTGAGTCACGCAAGTTTAACCCGATAGGTGGCGTTCAACTCGTTAAACTACCAAGTTAACTGCTTTAACTTTATTTAAACTAATAATGAATCACATAGTCTGCAAATCACACATATCAAAAATCAAACATACAACCTAAGTCATTTACACGATATTACCCTAAGTACTTATCCGTAACTACCAAAGTTTCAGCCTTTTCTTTATCTAACGGTCATGTGCACGTCTGATCAGTTTCACACGGCTGGCTGCAATAACCCTAACGGTCGCAAAATTAGCCACTGTATAGCAGGATCCAATCTTGAATACAAACCCTTTGACTTGCGGTTTGTATCACATACGGTAAGCAGGGGAAGAATCACCCGATAAAAAAATCCCGTTTTCTGGTCTAATTTCTCCTGGTTTTCTCACCTGGAATTCTGGAGAACCCAACAAGTCGTTGCCTGGTTCTCTTGAAGCGCTCACGTGCTGCGCACGTAATTCGCCATACTTTTAAATGTAATTAGGTTTAAATGTATAGCAGTAAAACGAGGACTTGGACATAAGAAATTACAATCCAAAGTTTAAGTTGTGTGAAAACCTGGAATCAGTATCGTGACGGTGTATATATTCAGTGCGCAGTTGACCATTGATGGCTTTTGAGCGAACGTGTTGAACGCATGCTGAACCTTATCTGATCCTGTTGACAGCGTGAAAATGAGATACTGGAATAAGATTTACAAGTGGATTCTTATGATTGTTGGAGTGAAGCTAGCGCTGGTGATTCTCAGCCCAGCGGAGGATTCAACGAACCGAGGGCTTGACAATCGACCACAAAGGTTCCTTAAACGATAATCTAATTAGTTAAGTTAATTCAATCTATGACTCATGACGAGATGTGACTTTAAAACCGGAATGAATATCCATATTTATGTTAATTTAAAGTAAATTTTAAAAATACTAGTATAATTTTCAACTCGATTTTCCTTTGGGATTACGTTCTATAAAATCAAGGTTTTTATTGAAATTCGTTTACCGCGTTTAGGTGTTCAGCCGTCAAGAATTTGGCTTTCTTGAAAACCCACAAATGTGGCAGCAGTACCATCGAAAACATTCTATTTCGGTAAGGAACCTTCATTTCCAAAGGTCCATCCCGAGTCGCAACGGTACAAAATAGCCTCGGGGCATTTGGAACAGTTCAACTATCAGATTCAATCGCTAAATCTATAACTATGTAAATGAATTAACCTGAAAATTGATGTTTTTCAAAGGTACGCATTGAAGAACCAACTGAACCTAGTACTGCCCCAGACGGGTAACTACCTGTGTAAACGAGAACTGTTCAATCGAAGCTGTTTGTCTTCAGCACCGTGGAAGAATCTCCAGTTCGACATGTTCGCCTTACACACGAGGTGGAACGCAGCTGAAGTCAAGCAACTCATGGGCGAGGATACGTTTTACTTTTCAGTTTTAAGAGATCCCGTCGATCTGTTTGAATCCATGTATTCCTACATGGGACTGGCCAAGGTCTACAAGCGAAATCTAACCGAATTCATCGAATTGGTCGAGCAGAACAGCTCGGATCCTCTGCTGGGCAAACGGATGAATAACCTGTTCGGCAGGAATCAGATTGCCTTCGACTGGGGAATATCACCGGACAGGTTTGATGACGAGGATTACATCAACGAGCAGATCGTTCGCCTGGATGGCGATTTCGATTTGGTTCTCATCGTGGAACGCATGGAAGAATCGCTGGTTCTTCTTCGACATCATCTCTGCTGGTCGGTCGAAGATGTCGGCCACTTGAAGATCAACGGAAGGAAGAAGGAAAGCACCGTTAAACTGAATGAAAGACAGCGGTTAATCCTACGCAAGTGGTTACGGGCTGATTACATGATCTACGAGCACTTTGTCGACAAGTTTGACAACCAGGTATAGTTTACAGCAGTAGTAAAACGGGTTCTTGCTAGGGATAAGTTAATCGCTTGCTGCTAATCCATTTTCAAAGATTAAGTAACCCAAAAAATACCGCGCATAGAACTAAAAGAGCTTAATCTATTCGTAA
The DNA here is from genome assembly GCA_022114935.1 of Leptestheria dahalacensis. NCBI lineage: Eukaryota > Metazoa > Arthropoda > Branchiopoda > Diplostraca > Leptestheriidae > Leptestheria > Leptestheria dahalacensis. The sequence continues at coordinate 109,900 of JAIQCU010000015.1, read as the reverse complement.
AGTTTGATTCAAATCGATTCATAAGTTTTGACAAAATAAAATCCTAAAGTTTAGAAGTTATTATAATTTCCCGTGTCTTAGATCCTTCTTTTTTTGTACTCGGTAGAGTGCAAGGCAGTTTGAGGAGGGATTCCTAATCGGTAAATTGGGCTCCAGTCGACTGAAAAGTGAAGTTGATCAACTGAGGAGGGTTAACGACAAGGTACGCGACCAGTGCGGAGCCCGGCCGGTGGATAACAAGCGACTTAAGGGAGATTTTCGAGAGTGGAGTCAGCAGATATTGGGATATGCCGTCAATGAGTAAGCTGACATAATACTTAAACGTAACAGTCAATAATATTTAAGCTTAATTAAATATTTTGACTGTTATAGTAGATTGGAATTATAAATGAACACTGCAATAGTTAATGTTTAATATGGGTATAATATCTAATGTAATTACTTGTTGTTATTTTATTGACATGGACACTTGAACTTTTAGTTGATGGTACACCTTACGTAATCGAATCAACTTTCTGATTATCGATAAATAAGTAACGCCAATCGAATCGGACACAAAAGGCAAATTATTAACATATTATTTTAGATCGATTGCGGATTGCCGACTGTACGCCATGAGTGAAGCAGCGTACCTCAGGAAGTTCCGCGAGCATCTGATGAACCAACTAAACAATACCGCAACGAAATCTTAGATTACAACACTTGAGTATTTCCTAGATACAGTTTTAAATTTCGGCGTTAAATGGTTTACAATACAAGTGTGCGTGTTATTGATGAACTTAAAAAAGTTACGCCAGTTTAATATACATTTCCGTTTTCAATTATGATTTGTAAATCAGACATTGATATTATTTCCTATTATTTTTTATTTGAAATAAATTATTTGTCTCGTTTTTAAATAATACTTTCAAATGGATTTCAGAAAGTTATTTATAGTTTTTAAACTATGATAATTAGCGCCACAGCGGCGACATGAGGAAATGCGTGAGTCAACAACGGCAGCTTTCAAACGTCGTCTGCTAGGGATAATCGTAACAAAAACATCGGTGGTTGGCCATGGACTTGACGTCGGATGGTCATGACATTAACTCGAAAATTAGAGATAGACCGTTGAAACACAAGATGGAGGCTCCCAATGAGAAGGAGAAAACTCAGAGGTTTCGTGAATGGGCAAAACTCGATGCTCTCGTTAGTAAAATACCCAAGAAGTATCAACATGGCTTCCTTCCCAAGGATTTATTACTCACTTGCCTTACCTGCAGCTGTGATTCGTTAGTTGCCGGCAGTAACACCGGTCTAGTCTTCTGGTACGATCGAAGTACGCAGAAAATGATCAAGAGTCGTGTTGACGAGCACCTCACGCCAATCACCGCGCTGAGTCTGACCCTGAATCAGTACGGAGAAGTCCTCGCGGTCGGAAATTTCCAAGGGGCAATCGCTGTTTTCTGCTCCAATGTTTCAAGACAGAAGCCAGTAAGTTATTACTGTAATCTGTACTACTGATTTCATATTTTGTTGTTGTGTTCTGTCGTAGGTTCTGGTCTTATCCAAAGTCCACCTGTTCGCAGTGACGGCCTTAGCGTGGGACAGTGACGGTCAACGTCTTCTGAGCGGCGACGACCGGGGCCGAATCATTTTGAGCCAGTTTAAAGACAACCAGCTTCAGCCTCTCGGAAAACTCATCAACGAGAGCACGGCTATCATTCAGCTGAGATTCCACCCGCTGCTGTCAAACTTTGTCTTAGCTTCAACGTACAACAGGACAGTCATTGTGACGTTCGATAAGCTGGTCGAGACAAAGTCTGTAGGGGAAGAGTCTCGCAAAGTTTTGTCGCCCTACGGCGCAGACTTTGGTTACCTGAACAACGAGATGGTCATTTTCACCAGCCAACCTGGTTTGGACATCCAGGCCGCGGACATGCAGTGTCGCATTGTGAAAACCTTCTCATTTGGTAAAGCTGTATCGGAACCTGTACCGAGAACCGTGTTACTGTCTGATGTCGAGGAGTGTTACAATTTGAAGCTGCGATTCGGTCCATTATCGTGCCTTACCAATAACCTCATTGTCACTTATAGTCCCTCTGGCCTATTCGTCTTAGATCCTGCCGACAACTCCGTTATCTCGTGCTGTCGATTCAAGCTATCTTTGAAACAAGCTGCTGTCTTCCACGATGAGATCTTCTTGCTGGTCGATGGCCGCATTATCATCCGTCTGTCACAACGCCCGGACCGCTACGCATCCATTTCCGTCGACCGCCCCGTCGCTACACCAGCTCGGATCGCTAAAGACCTGCTGCTGAAGAACACTGTCCCCAGCCTTCAATCAGCGTTCAACAAACTCGCCACCAAGGTTTCAGACCTCGAGCTGCACAATATAAAAAGCAAGCCGATCCTCGGCCTTAACCAGGGACCTCTCCTCCTCGAATCCTTGTCCAACGCACTGGGGCCAATCTTCAGTCCCGAAGCCAAAGAAGCGCACGAATCAAAGGTCAGCAGATCAATCACCTCTGCAGAAGCCTCAGCAGCTTCCTCATTAGCAACGTCGCCCATATCCATCAACGGCGGCGGCCAGATGAAGTTTGCAGCAGCCGATGACGATAGCCAGCGGTCGATCTGCCTGACTCCACCGTTCTCGGAGAGCGGTTCCAGCACCAAGAGTCCCGAAGCTAGCAGCCCAGCCGCTGTGGATCACGATGACTTGGTTTACGCAACCGTACTGGGCAAGGATCGACGAATGAAGATAAAACGGAAGACGTCTTCCAGCTCCCTTGTAGCGGAGAACAGCAAACCGGCGTTCGGGATCTCCGAGATGAGTAACGTCTACGGCAGCAGGGTCGAGGTCGATACCGAGGAATTTCGAGAGGAGCTGGAGCGCAAGGAAAAACTACTCGCCGATTTGCTGAAACTGGACGACATTTTAGGATCCTCATCTGATAAGCAGGATTCCAGTCCGAGGAGCGAACCCTTGGAGGAGACTAGGATCTCTTCAGTGGAAAACGAGGACCAAATCGACCAGGAATCCTTTCTGGAAGAAACAACTAAACCAACCGACTTGGAGCAGAATATCGACGAAGACGACGACGATTTCTATTCGAAATATCGGACCGAAGATGTGACGACGCGCAGCAAAGCTGAAAGCCCGCCTCCCGTCCGTGTCGAGGTTAACGACCTCCCTGACTGGAGACATCAACCGACGACCTGGCTGCGATCTTCGATACCTTGCAAGAATCCATTATCCTCTTTGGGTGTCTGTGATAACTACATCTACTGCGTTGAAAAGAACAGAGTCACTTTTGCGCGTATCGCCAATAACCCTCTACGCTGGCACCATGTCGACTACCAAGTCGACTACCTAGCCGTCTCCTGTAGTGGCCGCTTCATGTGGAAAGTCTACAAAGGAGTGGCATCCTATGGAGACGATGTCAACCACGCGTGTCCTTATGCGGAAGAATGGATTCCCGTCACGGAAAGAGTCCTGTCCGTCGCCCTCGATGAACCAAACTTTCGATCGTGGACTGTAAATGACTCCAGGGCGTGGCTCTTGCATCCCGACGGTTCCATAACCTGCAGAAATGTGAGAAATGTTAACGGTTCACGCTCCCTCGATGTTCCAGCTCCAGTGAAGGATGTCAGATCCTGGAAGGGAGTCCTCTGGATCCTGCTTCAAGATGGTTCGGTCTACGCCCGTTCTGGGGTCTCCAGCGATTCACCGTTAGGGACGAAATGGACCCGAGTTAATCTTCCATCGGGTAGTGTCAGCTCGATTGGGTTGAGTCACTCGACCGCGTGGGTAGTCATAGATTCTAGGATCTTTTTCATGAACCGCGTGACAATGGAATCACCTGCGGGAAATTCCAAATGGTTCCAGGTAACCTATTCTTATACATTCATTGACAGAAAATTATAAAACCTGTGAAAATTCATGATTGAAATTGAACTGTTTACTTCTAGATCGACATTCCGAATCACCCAGGATCGTCCAAATCGACTTACTGGCAGCAGGTTGGAGTGCTGCTCAAACCGGGACTCTGGCTGGGAGCAGAAAAGCCCAACCCTGTACATATCGCTGCACACGAGGACAAACTCTGGGTTGCGTTACCCGAGCAACAGTTTATTCTGACGGGCGAAAATATCCTCGGTAAAACCATTACGAGTTAATGCATATCAGTAGTTGATGCTAAAACATCCCTGGTAATTACTATTAATAAAGCTAATGGTATCAACTATTGTGTAACCGTATAAACTTTAATTATAAAAGCAGTCAGTGATTCATTATCGAGAGCCAATGTTCGTATTCTTAGTGTTTCCAATTCGTTTCTATGTAATACATGTTATTCAAGGTTTCCTCTGGGAGAAGCTACAGATCCCGCCCACTTGCAAATGGACCTGTATCAACGCTTCCGGACAGTACCGCAATGCCGGAGCCCTATGGCTACTAGGATCGGACAACAAGCTCTACGGATACCGTCACCGCAGCTTTGACGAGATATCACTTCCCTGCGACGATATAAGTTGCATTGCAGCATCGCCCGGCGGCTGCTTATGGCTATTAACCGAACAGGGACGCATATTCATCCGCGCCGGTATGACGTCCGCCTGCCCGCTGGGTACCGGCTGGACCGAGCTGAGTACGATCCAGTTTTGGGGGGATAGCTATCCGGTGTCGGTTAGTTTGGGATCGGATATCGCCTGGGCGTGCGATAAGCAGGGACGGGTTTACATGCGGACCGGCAGCAACGAATCGCCCGATTTACCCGATCTGTGTCCCGCCTGGATCCATGTCGACGATGACCCAAAGGCGCCCAGGTTTACCCAAGTCTATACCAGCGCGTCCAACTTTATGGTGTGGGCCATCGATGAGGGTAATTCGGTCTACGTGAGGCAAGGGATCTACCCGGATTTGCCCATTGGAATTTCGTGGGTGAAGATTGAAGGAATCGCGGCTCGTCTGTTAACTCTGAGGTTAGTTATCTTATTCCAAAATTTTAATTTTAAACTATTTTAATTTGCAGGTTTTGATTATTTCTAAAATACTGCCCCATTGATATGTTAATATTTAATAATCATGTGTTATTATAATTATAATATACTTATCATGTTTATTAATATTCGTTCGTTGAAATCAATAATGTTAAAATTAAAGTGAAAATTAATTCAGTCGTATTCATATATTTAATCTGGTTTGTAATGCAGCGAGTCAAGCGTCTGGGCCCTTGCGGTTGACGGTGCCATCTACCGGAGGATCGGGATTACCCGCGCCAACTTTGCAGGCGACGGCTGGGAGAAGATCATCGGCACTGCTTCGTACATTTCAGGTGATACCGATAAACACTAATCTATAAGTAGTGTAGATTGAACTGTAAACTTTAATGCTCATTAAACTACTGTATGTTAATTATCCATGTTACTTCTTTAAATTAAAATAAATCGCAAACTGAATTTTTTAATTGAGAGATTTTTCAGTTTGATTGTTATTATCTAAAAGTCTAATCTAATTAGTTAATCGGGCTAGTCACCTTATAAGTGATTCAAATAATGAAAGAATGATAATTATCTGCTAATTGACGAAATCTCGGTCGATTTACTGAAATCGGGAAGAAAAGGAATAACATTTGAAACCCAATTTAGTATCCGTCGACGACAAGCTATTCGCGTCGGCCGAATTCAATGCCGAACGGGCGGTTTGTCGATTGCACATTTCATCACCGATGAACGACACAGACGACTCGGACCACGTTGCCTTATGCGAAGAGGACGGAGACGAAGACTGGGTTCTTATCTAAACATTTTTTTAATCTCCTTGGATACTATTCTTCTTTTATGGGACATCTATGTTAATCTCGATTTCGTCATTATATCGTTTATAATCGACACCTTGTATTCGATTTATTTCTCTTTTATTTTATTGTATTTATCGCCTCATTCGACGGGTCAGGATAGAGTTGGTATACGTGCAGAGCGACATTTCCTGCTTTGCTATCATTGGGTCAGTATTTAAAAAGGGGAAAATTCAGTTGCAAGCCGGAATTGGCATTACGCTTGCAACCATGGAGAATCGAGCGAGAACCGACGATGGCAGTGGCATTGGTAATTAGCTGCTTTCTATTTAAGACGACGATGTGTTTGTTGTCTTTTCACTCTGTTCAATTATTTATAAGGTTTTGCGCAAGAGAAAGTCTGAATGTTGCAATTAGCGCTATGTAGAGCCACTCGGTGAATGACAATACCTTCGGCATTATTAGCTTTTGATCTTATCGAGTGTATATAGTAGCTTTTCGAGCTATATTAAAGTTGCTATAGGAATTACTAATGTTTTATTATTTTCCTAATATTACTAGTATCGTCGTTTACAATCGTTAGTAATATTATTACTGTTATTGCAATTAGCCCCTTTTGAAATAGAGTCAAGGTCAAAGTAGGTCACCTATAGTCTATAAACACTATATAGAATATACTAATAGTATATAAAAACTATAGTAGTAACTATAGTTTTAGTAGTAGCAGTAGTAGCAGTGGTTATAGTGTAGTAGTAGTGTAGTAGTAGTAGTAGTAGTAGTGGTTATAGTGTAGTAGTAGTAGTAGTGGCAGTAGTGTAGTAATAGTGTTGTAGTAGTAGTAGTAGTAGTAGTGGTAATAGTATAGTAGTAGTAGTAGTAGTAGTAGTGGTAATAGTAGTAGTAGTAGTAGTAGTGGTAGTAGTAGTAGTGGTAGTATTGGTATTAGTGGTAATAATAGTAGTAGTAGTAGTGGTAGTAGTGGTAATAGTGTAGTAGTGGTAATAGTGTAGTACTAGTCGTAGTAGTAGTAGTAGTAGTAGTAGTAAAAGTTGTTGTTGTTGTTGTTGTACAACCACCTTTTGCGACAGAAGTTAAGGTTAAATGAGGTCAATCCACGCATAGTTTAAGATGAAGTTAAATTGTATTAATACAATCATCAATCCTCATTTAGAACTGGAATAGACGTAAATATCGCATCGAGTTGGGCATTGAAAGAAGAACTCGGCCGTGTCGCTGAAAAGCCCTTCGTGATTGGGTTTCTCTTTTACGGTGATGTGAATTAATCTCACGTGGTATGGTAGCTCTGAGCGCGATCGGGCATGTGATACGAAGAAATAAGGAAATCCTGTTCCCCTGTCTCTTTTCACTCTTTTTCTATACACTCTAGAGGATTGCGTTTTCTCCTCTCTTTTCCGCCCCCATAGAAACCTTAGAAATCTAATAACAAGCAGGCAGTACAGTTCAGGCCCCCCCCCCCCCAAAAAAAAGGGATCCTGAATGGCGATTCCTAAAAGTTTAGGATTTTATTTTGACTAAACTAATCGACCGATTTCAGCGAAACGTCAAGGGTGTATTAAGTACTAGTAGGTCTATGTATAGTATTTTTTGGGTGGCTATATCTTTGATAGTGTAGGAGCAGTAAGCAATCAAAGTTTCCCCGACGTGAACCCTTTCTTTTATTGCTTTAGACTGTCGTTATCTGTTCGTATCTTTTGAACCTCTTCGTGTATAGCAACGAGAATTTACTGGAAATGCCACCTCGTGTGTTAGAGTCCAACTGTCAAGTTTCAGACCATTCGAGCCAATAGTTTTGCTGATTTTCAATGTCAAAGTTTGGAGCAATTCAGTATGTGGTAGACTCGACCTGCTCGTACGATTACCGTTGTACCTTGGGAATCTTGAGATTCTGGCTCCCAAATGTAGTTATCTTATCTAATTTTGAGAATCAATTAGAATTAATTCCCTAATAAAACTAATAATCCCTTGCGATGTCAGTATAAGTTAATAATACTCGAGCTGTTTACTGAAACACTTAATTTGTATTTAATTTCATTATTGAGTTATTTATTGATGTGTAAATTACAGTTAACATGATTATGTATTATTAATTTAAATTATATAATCTAGCTGGGGTTGCTGTAACAAGTATAGGTTACGTTGGCAGGATATTATCGCCAAATGATCATCAAGTTTCTAATAGCGCTTTTCCTATTGGCTACGACGGGAATTTAGATGAAAACCAACGGCGAAGAGAGGGGAAAGTTAACATTTTTATCGACGCTTAATGACGTCAATTAAGTCAGTTATTGGTATAACTTTTCTTGTCCTTTCTGGGAGAAAACTTTCAGCATTTCACCTGCAAACAATGTACCGACTGGAGGATATTCAATTAAGTCTAACGAAAAATTAAATTTTAAATTTAATTAAGAAGTACCTTTAATGGTCCCTTCATCATTCTTTTACAGTCCCTTTGACTTGTCCTTATCTAGTCTATAGCCTCTATCTGCCTATCTGCCTGTCTGTCTATCTATCTATCCATCTATCTATCTATCTGTCTGTCTATCTGTCTAGCTATCTATCTATTTGTCTAGCTGCCCATCTATCCATCTATCTGTCTAGCTATCTATCTATCTGCCCATCTATCCATCTATCTGTCTAGCTATCTGTCTATCTGCCTATCTATCTCTCTATCTGTCTATCTATCTATACACCTATCTATCCATCTATCTACCCATCTAGCTAACAATCTATCTATTTACGAAATTGACAAGTGGAATGAAATCGAAATGGTTAATCAGACATAACTTTGTTAAATATTCACTCTCATTCGATTTCATCGTTTCAATCAATCATGAATCCTTATATACTTTAATGTTTTCTTAAAGCAAAATATTTACGTTAATCGAATCAACAATAATAGCAATTACACATAAAGCGCGTGTCATGGGAAATTACGGTGAAATCTCGCTGAAATGAATGGCACCCGCGGTAGCTGTATTTGACAGTGGGACACGTCACTTGGGAATCAGACAGTTACCTGTCTCTCTGTTGCCTCTCGTCTCTATAATTAACCTCCCACAGAACAGCGGCTAGAACCGGAGAACCCAGAAACTGACTAGTCATCAAGCTAGAAATCTCCCGCGTCTGTCAAATAGAACTTTGATTACAACGGTGATATACATCGCTAGAAAAGCTGTGGAGGATCTTTTCTTCTGGTAACCCGGGGGAGGTGGGGTAGTACAAACGACGTTGTGTCACACCAGTAGGGAGAAAACAAGACGAGGAAAAAGCAGAGCGTGACTCTCGTTGCAAAGGAATTTTCACTTTCGCTGCGGGTAGAGTATGCGTCAGCCGTGTCCGGCCCGACATGACGGCTTTATGACGTCATTTTTCACCTTTCGACTAAGATTCAAACATTGCGTAACCGTTTACCGGGCGATACTGATATCCGGTATTGCGTGCTCAAGTCCTGAAGTAGTTGATTTGACGTATGAGTATAGCTTACTGTTACCGTGTTAATTTCACTTGTGCTAACTCCTGGATCTGGTCTAGTCACATGTGATCCTTGATTAATTAAGTAAGATTCTATTAAACTCTGATTGATTCACTCGCATCGCTAATTAGTTTGCGATTGGTTTTAAACAAAGGGGGAGATAGGTAAATAACACAAGTGGAGTATTGAGGTAAACCGTCGGTTACCCTCTTACGCAACACGCCTTGAAAAGCGAATTCGTCCTTGCTTTCTCTGGGAGACGAGCCAAAACCATCAGCGACGGTTACCCACTCCCCAGTGCTGCCACTCTTGAACCGTTTTCAAATTCTGTATCTTATCACGTTTTCAGTTTCAACTTTGCGATTTAATTAAGGCCAACCTTATGGCTCAATTTCAGCGAAAATTTCAGCTTAAACTCAGTATTCATAGCTTAACCCTTGGTTTAATTTTTGTGGTTATAACGCTGTAACTTTTAAAAATACAAGCAGAAAACGTCAAGGACTTTCAGTGTTGAACCCTTCAATTTCCACGTGGTCGGACACAATTCAACTTTAATTATAACATAATATATTAATATCGAATATATGGTTACCTACTCTTATTAATAATAATTATCTACATGTATATATTAATAATACATTACTATATTATCAATACTGTATTACGTAATGGTACTGTTATAAGAATAATAGTACAGGGCATAGTGGAAATACTACACAGCAGCGGCCATGCCTGCACGCTTGTACCAACAACAACAATGCTTTTACTTATCCGGTGTCTTAACAACCATGGTCACACCTTAATATTTTATTATATCTTCACATTAAATAATTATATAAGAATCATCCTTATGTAAGATGAAACGTTGATTGAAACAAGATGGTAACATTGGTCTGAATTCAAAGTTTTGAACAGTCACTGGGATTTAACAAGTTCGAGGTCGAAGCAGGGATTTCGATGGATGGATAGATAGAGAAAGGAGGCGGGTGCAAACCCTCTATTTTTTAACCGTTTCTGAGACATTTGAATCGGATTTTACTTTTAGCCTTGGCCAAACTTGTTTCGAATAATAAGAGGAGCCGCGCGTTGCATCGATGATCTTGTCGAGCGGTTGCGTTTTCTCCGCCCCGCCTGGGGCCGGCAGACGAACGGGATGCTCTTGGCCTTGGCCTCTATTTAACGCACACATAACACACCTGGAGACCCGCCTTGCATATTTCCCCCCATTGCGAGCATGCAACGAACCGGACCTTGACGGAATTAGCTCTTGTCAAATCTTGTCTAAGAAATAATATCTTGATTGTATCCTTTACGTAATTATATATCTAAACGTTAATCTCTATCGCATATCTGTCTATCCCTCTACTGTCTATTTGTATGTACATCTCTCTATCTATCTTCTATCTATCTATTTATCAATCTGTCGATCTGTCTATATACTATATCTATCTGTCCATCTAGCTGCCTCTCTGTCTGATTGATATATGTCTACCTATCTGCAGACTTGTCTATTGATCTACTTTATCTGTTTATCTATCTGTCTATCCATATATCTATCTGTATGTCTATCTGTCTATCTTTGTATGGTCTACCTACCTGCAGAACTGTCCATTATCCAACTATTCATCTATCTATCGCCTACCTACCTACCTGCCTATCTAACTGTCTAGCTGCCTACCTTCCTACGTACCTATCTTCTTTAACTATCTGTGTCTGTCTGTCTATCTATCTGTCGATCTCTCTGTATACTATATCTATATCCATCTGTCTGCCAATCTATCTGTCCATCTGTTTATGCATCTACCTAGCTGCAGACCTGCCCATTGATCTATTCTAATCACCTAACTATTCGTCTATCTACCTACCTACCTACCTACCTACCTCCTTACTGTCATACCTATCTATCCATCTATCTATGTGTCTGTCTGTCTGGCTATCTGTCTATCTATCCGTCAGTCTGTCTGCCTATCTATCCGTCCATCTAGCTATCTATCTGTCTATCTGTATATACATCTACCTACCTGCAGACCTGTTCATTTACCCATTCTAACTAATCTAACTATTCATCTGTCAGTCTACCTACCTACCTACATACTTACCTACTTACCTCCCTGCCTATCTAACTAACTAGTTGCCTATCTACCTGCATACCTATCTACCTACTTAAATATCTATCTATTAATCTATCAATCTATCCACCTATCTAACTATCCATCTGTCTACACAACATATTATCTAATACAACTACATCATCATAGTACAGCCTTTAACTTGTACACGCACGCACATAGTCTGTTGACCATTCTCATCTTCATCTCAGGTCATTCCAGCAGACCACTTCCATCATCAACTTGTTCTTGCGTTAAGTTGCCACTTAAATATATATATCATAGTCAAAAGTAGTACAAACCGCCCAAAGCTTGGGGCGGATGAATACTATCCACACAAAAAGAGAGAGAGAGAGAGAAAATAGGTAATCGTTGCAACGCTTGGATTGGTTTCCGATACTTTTGTTTGTGTTTCTTGTTTTTTGTTGTCATTCTCCAATTGTGACAAGCAGCAACGAAAGTGAAATCCAAAACCCCGAAAGACATTCCACTTTTGAAATTTCCAAAGTTGCGTATGCTAATCGTGGCTTTACTGTCACAGCAGGAATGTCAATCGTCGCCGAGCATATAGACATCCTGCGACATTCGTGTTTCAAATACTGATTTCTCGTTGTTTCTCGGGTTTTCACTCTTTGAAAAAGACTCGATTGTAGATCGTGAAGAAACGGCGCCACGAAGTTGACATGCTTGGCAAAAAAAGAAACAAGACAGTCCCACGTGTTTTGTGTGCGCCCCCGTGCGTTTTTACCCACGTGTAGAAGAAGAAGAAAAGCTCACAACCCTATCATTTTCTATTTTGTCGAGTCTCTGGTAAATTCCTGCCGCGGAGCGCAAACTTTCGCTCAGGTCGCCAAAAGTGCTTCACGACCCAAACGTTCGAATCAAAAACTGTATGTGAATTAAATTATTGTTAAAACTTAATTAAATAGTCATTTTTTAAATTATATTGAGAGGACAATAGAAAACTGAAGGGGAAAATGGCCTTGACTGTAATGAAGTCAGCAGAAGGAAATGCTTCATTGACAATTCTTTGCATAAGAAAGCGCCGGCATCGAAAATTACGAATGCGTGCAGCGCTCTTTTCTCCTTCACCGTAAGGATCTATGCTTAAATCATCAACCTTGGAGTAGCGCGTAGAAGAAGCACTATATCTTACCCAGGTCGCACCTAGGTTTTTCACCAGCGACTAGTCGTCCTTGACGCGTCGAGAAAGTGTCTATGGGGACGACCTTTACCTCCTCCTCCCCCTCGCGCAGACGTTATTTGATCATCCAACAAAGAGAAGCTGTGTGAAATTGACTTAACCTAGAATTGAACCTATTGACCAATACACAAGTGACGGTGGTGCAGGGGAGGAAGGAAGGATTCGGGTTGTGAAAAAGTGAAATCTGGACCGCGGTGAAACCAGGTCAGCTTTCTTTTATAGGTCAACTCGGACCTGTGTGTGCCATTAAGCGACCTGAGCGGATTGAGGAAAAACTCGGTAAACCGAGAAAAATTGGCGTCTGTGACGAATGTCGTGTTCTCCTCCAAAGCATTAAAACTGTACGTGCGCGCCAAGGGGAAAACTGGGTTGACGATACTCTATGCCCAGCTGAACTGTTGGGTCCCCTGATCAGGTGATACCGGAGTGAAAAGTACTAGGGCCTGTTCTAGGGAAAGAGAAAACCGGTTCAGTCGGGGGAAAAAAAATGAGCGTTTGGTTTACATAGGGACAAGTAAAACCGGTTCTTTAAACTTCTTAACGGTTAACTTCTCTGTGCATGTCGAATGAGTTGTTATCGATGCTATTAGTATCTAGTTATAGTTTCACCTAGTAGTTAATGTTTGGGTATATCGTTTAGCTCTGAATCTGTAAGGAGGCGTTATGGCGCAGTGCGGACGCGCCGTATTAAACGGGTTTCATCGGGTCTCGTTTGGTGAGGTAGGTTTTGCAGAGTCACTGTCGTCGAGAGCGAAACGGTAAGCCAAGTCTCCTGCAGCAGCCGAAGAAAGAGAGGTAGAAAGAATGAAGAGAAGCACGAGATAAAAAGCAAAGCATCGCTAGTAAGTGAAAGTGGTCTTGCTAGCTTTGGCCATCTGCCCAAAAGTCCTGTGTTTCCACTCGAACCACACAACCCAGCAGCCCGGTTAACTTTCTCAAGATGGACGCAACGAGAGAACCTGCATACCTTATTATACACTCCAGACACGCATTCTGCATCTCTGCATTGCTTCAAGACTGAATCCAGGCTCACTCGATTCGCAAATGACACTTAAAAAACCTGTGTTACCCTTTCAGATATGAACGATATCGTTATCCATCGACTCCAGACTTGCTCGGTTACGTAACATGGTCGAATTGTCAGATGGTTTTTTAAACTACCATCCACCATGGTCCTTCCACTTCGAATGTTAAAACTACTGAACTAAAATACACTTTCCTTAATAGTACATTTTGAAAAGGGAATCTAGGAAAGATTCCATGAACCTAGAGTCGTTGTTTCCGCAGCATGTCTCAGCAAACATTCAAAAGTGTTACCATCTGATTACAACTAGTTATAACAGTTCCAAGTTATATAAACTAGTATATAAAAAGAGTATTACGTGTAGTTACTACTAGTTAAGGTAGTTCGACTAAGGAGTAACTACTGGAGAAGAGGCGGAAATGCTAGTCTCCCTGGCGCTGAGCTTCCTTCTCATGGGCAACGAGGAGGGGACGGACGAATACCGGCGGTTTGCCAGCAAATGGCTGGAGAGAAAGGCAGACGCAAGCAGGCAGACTTGACATAGAGAGGCCCGTCAACGCGTTCTTATAGTGTAGCAGCACGCTTCTAGTCATCTTGGTCATTTGGTGTTGGACCGGCACGCGAACAACACACTTGGTGCTTTCTTACTGCAACGATTCTCGTAGTGACTTGAACGCTGTCATGTGCATCTAACCACGAACCTCTTCAGCAATATAGTGACTCAATATTTCCTACTTTTCGACTGTTTTTCTATCGAATCAAGTCTGCAGGGATGAACCCCCTGATGTAAGTACCACTTACCTTTTGCTCATTTGAATTGTATTTGTACTTGGACAAAGTAAAGGGACAGTGTTAATTATATGCTGCTAGCTTTCACTCTCGTCGCTTGTTGTTTCTCTTATCATCATTCGTTTCTTTTTACTCTCTCTCTCTCTCTCTCTATCTCTCTCCCTCTACCTATCTCTCCTTCATCATCGATTGAAATTGAACCAGTTAGCACTTTTAGTTTACTATTACAGTTATCTATGTATGGATTTGTAAGGTGTGTATATTATCATTGTGATACTAGTTGAAGTACTAGTTTTATAATGTGATGGCCATTACTTACAATTAGCTCGAATGGTTCTTCTGGAAGTAACGTACATGTCCTGGAAATAGCGTCACAAGACCCAGAGGGAAGGTTTTTTGCCAAGCGCCCCTTTCTCCCTTGTTTTGGCCACTGCTGGAAACGCTTTCCAAAAATTTTCTGGCGTGCAGTTTCCGCTTTAGTGCTTGCCTGACTCGTAATGATAACGTGTGTCTGTGTGTGTGTCGTTATGGCCGAGCAAGACAACGGTTTGAGGTCACAAAGGTCTCTTTATCTACTAAAAACGTCGGAAGAGGGGAATTCTCCTCCAGCACAGCTTTTCATCATCCGGGGCTACACAGTCTGAATGTAGTTGTTAGAAAAAGAGACTTTCTCTGGGTCACCGGGGCAGGCTTTTCATGTCAGTATCAAGACATTTCCCTCTTTCAAAACAAAGTCGTTTCATCTGTCGACATCACCAGTATATGGTATGGTAAAACTCGTACAGAAAAAAGAGCGTCACCCAGTTGAAACGCCTTATTGGAAAGCTAGCAAAGTTGCGAAACTCCTTTAGCTACGGTCATTTTTCAAACAACTTGCAGATAGATTTCATCTCAGTAGAAAAGCTATCGACGCAATAACACGTGCACGTTGTTCACGGGTCTCGGGTACAGCTTTACCAACGCAAGTTTACCATTCCGATTGAAAAATTTCAGCTCCACCGGAGAAGGTTCCCCTGGAATGTTTCTTCGTTTGATTACCCAAGAGTACTGCTGGGTTGAGAAACTCTGACGATATATTCCGATATGAAATTTTGTTTATTGAATCTTCCTCGCTCGGCTTCAACCGACACTTTCCCCTTAAGAGATGTCACGTTCACTTGAGCGCGTCAGTGAAAACTTCAATAATTTCACCTCACGTGATAATGTTTTGTGTATACTATCCGAACAGGTTCAGATTGGCCCTGCTCGTTCTGGGTTTGACGGCTTCGAGCAGCCTGGAAGTGTTCCAGCAACCTCAGCGATTACACAGATCGTCATCGGTGGATAATGATCTACCGGTACTGATTGGAGACGAACCGCCGATAGGTACCATCAGCCTGGCGTCGGCAGCAGCGCCACCGGCAGCACCGCAAGTTAAGCAGGCAATTGATCTTGCGGTCTCGAGGCTTTCTCAACATACTGCAGGTTCTCCTTTTTGTCCTCCCCCCTCCCCTAAACCAGAAAGATATGAAACTGATTTCTTCTATGCCTAAGTCTAGATTAGCTCAATGCTTGTGGTTATGCACTAAAATAGTTTTCACCTCTACCCATATTAGCATTCTTTTTCTACACTTTTACCGCTGGACTTGTGGGAAACTAGTGGTTTGCCCGGTGAAGAATTCCTCAGGCCTGACAACGGCAATGAAAGTGTGCGTTTCGTTACATAACTCTCACTTAATCATATGCCAAGTTCTGTTACTCTTTAAATTCAACTTGGTATTCGCCAGTGCTGCAACTGCCATACGACTGGATTTCTTCACTGGAACTAGTATGCGCTTTACGTATGTATGGCAACTTTCGCGGACGAAATAGCAAGTCAGCCTTTAAACACGCAAATCAGGGTATTTTTCCGATTTGGTTTTATAGAAAACGAAAAACAAAATGTACAATGCAATAGGGAGAAAGTGAATGCAGAACCGGTTTCACCGTAAGGGCAGGGCCGGGTGCGCTGCAACTTTGGCACTTGTTGTATAACCCCCCGACGAAAATCTGTTTGCATTAACATTTCGTTAAAAAGCAAAAAAAGAGAGGGTTGGCTAGAACATGAAAGTTCAGCTGAGGGAAATACCCTATCGGTCGTGGAACAAGCCCAAGAATCGTGAAACAAGTGAGTGACACTTTCACTTTCAGAAACACCCGCCGCAGCATCAAGTCCATAACCTCATTAGATCTGGTGGAAAGTATAAATGACCACAAGAAATCAATTCATCAATCTTTTCAATCAGCACACAAGTAAAGCTCGTGAGTTTAGAACGTGATACTTGACAAGGTAACAAAAGTGAAGCAAGATACATTTTCGACATCCAGGAGTTGTTGTGTATAATTACCCTACTTAAGGATACCCATTACAGAACTGGGTCATAACATTAACTGTACTAGGGGTTTATAGTTAGCTCAAGTGTGCATAGCCGCAGGGCAAAACTGAAGCCAGAATTTAAGTTATGACATTCAAGTGATTGATTCAAGTGATGCGATGGATAATTAACTTGATAATTTTGACGCAGATATCTTCGGTGGCGGTTTACTGCACGGAGTGAGTCCTCTAGCGCGGAACGTAACACTGGTGGCTCTCGTTGCCGAGGAAGCCACTCGCATCTTGGCCCAAAGGTAAATCTCACTTTCTGTTCTGTGAATACCAAAAAAAACGGGCTGTCTCCACGCTCGACGTGTTGTTTTGATTCAGCGAGTGAAACCGTTCAACTTTGAAAAGTAAAGAAGGAGAAGAACGACGATACAAGCAACTCTCCGCAGTTCTTGAGAACCTGCAGCAGTTCTACGGCAACGCCATCTATGGATAGCGTCGTAAAACAGTTGCATAGTACTCGACCAATCATTACACTGATCCTTATCTCATATAAAACACATATCAGTCAATAAGGAAGCGTTTAAAGGGTGATGATGTAAACTAAGATGAATTCTCGTTTATCGCACAGCCAAAATTTCAACGTAACGCAGATTGCAATCGATCTCCCCAACGTCCCTCTGACGGGAACCATCTTACTGGACAACTGCCCGACAGAAGAGGCTTTCTCATGCCCACCTTCGAAATACCGCAACCCGAACTCGTATTGCAACAACGTGCAGAATCCGCGATGGGGCAACTCGTACACGGGATACGGACGACTGCTCAGCGCTCATTACGGCGATGGAATCAGCAGCGCGCGCAGGGCAGCAATTTCGGGAGCCGAGCTACCCAGCGTGACGCTGGTCACAGAAAGCGTTCACGGCACGGAAAAAGTAGCTCCGGGTTATCTCACCACCCTGGCGGCTCTGTGGGCTCAATTCGTCCACCACGACATTTCCTATCCCGTCCCTTTCTCCGGTACATATAATTTTTCTCTCCTTCTTCTCCCTTTTTCTTCGATTACTTGTATCTCCACTTTCATTCTTCGAGACCGGGGGGAAAAATTGCAAAGTGAAATTTGACGGTAATTTGTCTTGCCTGCAGATATGGGAACGCAAAAAAGCTGCTGCTCTACTGGAACCAGCATGGAATGCACTTCTATTGCCGATTCCAACGGCAAGTGCTGGGAGTATTCGCATACCGCTGCTGCACCCCGACGGAGATGCGCTCTCGGTAAATACCAATCATTCGTTCGCGTGTACTTTCACTAGAGCTGGCTGGCTGGCAGATGAAAGATCCTGTAATCCGCCATCTTGTGTCCCTTTCCAACTTAACGTTTTCATTTTTTAAAAAAAATGACAACAACGTCCAATTACTCGATCTGGAAATAACAGTTTCAAAGGGCTTTGAACGGAAGCGGAGTAGATTGTTTAACGCACCGGTTATGTGCTTCTAAATAGCGCCGCTAGATGGCGTTCTTCCTCCTGAAAGATCTAAGAGTAGTTTTGGGTTTATTTAGGCCCGCGTGAACAAATGAATGCAGCCACCGCCTTCCTCGACGGCAGCGCCATCTACGGTAACTCGGAGGAGAGCTCCAACGATCTGAGGATCTTCGACGGCGGTCTCCTGAAAACCAGTCCCGGCGATTTGCTGCCCTTGGCCCCGGTTGGAGTCGACTGCCCCGCTAATCGAACGTAATCAACCTAGCTTCGCACTAATTCAATCAATCCAGTCATAATAAATAAGGGATCATACCTAAACTTAGTTACTTTACACTTAAACTGATTACGATTAATATAGTAGAGAAAATATTAAGTAACAGTTTGATAGTTGAGTTAAATACTCTACATCTATGGTAATTTCAATGTTCACAATGTTATAGGTGCGTTCTTTCGGGCGATATGAGGGTCAACGACAGTCCCGCCATGAAGACTCTCCATGTGCTCTTCCTGCGGGAGCACAACCGCATCGCCCAGGAACTGGCCACGGTGAATCCTCTCTGGGACGACGAAACTCTTTACCAGGAGACGCGCAGGATCGTCGGGGCCATCATTCAGCACGTCACTTACAAGGAATTCCTTCCGGCTGTTCTTGGAGAGAATCTAGCAGAGAATCTCAAACTGACACCCAGAATCACCGGACACGTCAAGGATTACGATATCGACGCCTACCCTGGAACTCTGCAGTCGGCTGCTGCGGCGGCGCTTCATTTCGCGCTGGCTATGCTCCCACCTACCTTTGAAACTTACAATATGGTAAATTTTACTGTATTTATTGTTATTTGAAGTCGACGGTCATCTTATAGAAACACTAACCGTTAATTTCTCAACCAGAACTCAAAGAGATTGTTGTTTCAGCTTTTTATGTGTTTCTACAACTTGCTGTTACGTATCTTAGTAATAAGTTGACTAGTTCAGAGTATTTCAAGTCTATAGTTTGCGTCAGTAACATGATGTACTATTTGTATTCACAGTTGGGAGACAAGGCAGGCGAGATGTCCGGTACGACTGCATCCCTAACCGCTCAACAGGCCGAGGAACTGATGCTTGGCCTGGTCAGCAGCATGAGTCGCCGGGTTAGTCTTCACGTTGCGCCTGCTGTACGCCGAAGTATGACTTTCCCCTTTAACGAAACCTCTGATAATTCAACCGTACTTTGACCGTAATTAACCTTCATCGACTTTCCATCATTTGCAATCGAATTAGATGGCGCTGGTTTAGATCTCGTAGCTGAGATCATCCAACGTGGAAGAGATCACGGTCTTCCAGGCTACTCGGTGTGGCGCCACTTCTGCGGGCTGAAACCCGTCAGTGATTTCAACGACCTCAGCGATGTTATATCCGTTAACAATATCCAACTGCTGGCATCAGTCTACAAGTAACTCTATAACGAAACTTAACTTGTATTGTTATACCTATGTCTTTTATCACAATATTGGATCTACAGCTGATATCTTATATCTATATCTATCTAAGGTTATGCTTGATCTATATCTACTATTGGATATCTATATCTTATGATATCTTATCTATAACTTGTATCTACAACTATAAGTTAACCATACCCCTGTTTGAGACGATCGTAAAATGTACGTATTGTAGAAACGTTGCCGATATTGACCTGTTCACTGGTGGCCTTGCCGAGACTCCGCTGAAAGGAGCAGTCGTTGGACCAACCTTCGGTTGCATCTTAGCGCACCAGTTCTCCTTGGTGAGAAAAGCCGATCGCTTTTGGTACGAAAACGATGTTCCTCCGTCTTCTTTCACCAAAGGTAATTTTACTCAGATTCTCCAGTAATACTTCAATCATCAAAGTTTACCTTCGTTATGTGGTGTGCTAACTCTAATCAAACGGTACGTTCAGAGCAACTTCAGGAGATCCGCAAGGTTACACTGACCAGCCTCATCTGCAGAAACTTTGAAAAAATCAAATCGGTGCCTCCGAAGGTGATGCACGAAAAGGACGCTTTTCTGTAAGTAACAAAAGTTTTCTGTTTGTCGGATACGTTTAGGATTACATGACGAATTTGTGTCGCTGGTTTGCAGAAATTCGCCAATCCCTTGCTCCCTAACGCACAACATGGACTTTACCAACTGGATAAGCGATGTTCCAGCACTCCAGGTCCCTGACGCCCTTCTGAAGCAGTCCATAGAGAAAGCTATAAAGGATGTCGAGAAGCGACGGGAAGAGGAACTCCGCATCTTTAACAACAGTATGGAAGAAACTTGAATATCATTTGTGATATTAGTGTATTACACTATTATTATATATTCATTTATTAATTAAACACTAGATTAAACGCTATTATTACCGTAAACGACCTGACAATGTATTCCAGAAATGGGAGCTGACCCCAAGTCCGCAGTCGGAACAGCATTCGCCTTCAGCCGTCCCACCAATGCAGCCATTCACATGTCCAATGTTTCGCTGCTGCTCGAGTACGCCTCCGTGGAATTCCTCAACCAAATCGAACAGTAATTACCGACTTAAGAAAGTATTCCGTCTCACTTCCATGACCCGTTCTTTTCAACTCCTTTCCACAGACCCAACTTTTCGCGCGTCAAACGACAACTGGGAGGATTAGGAGGACTTTTCCGCGGGTTGTTCGGCCGCTCGCAGCGTCCGGTCGTCCAGGGTTTGAACAACGTGGATGTAACCCGTTTCGTGCCGCCGGTGAATCCCCCACCAGGCTGCAGGGCTAACGAAGAAGTCCTGCCGTGTGACCACACGTCACCCTTCCGCACTTTCAGCGGCTGGTGCAACAACCTGCGCAATCCTACCTTAGGGAAAAGTCTGACCACGTTCAACCGTCTGCTACCAGCTGTTTACGACGATGGTATAGCGAGACCGCGATGGCGTTCCGTGACCGGCCAACCTTTACCCAGTCCCCGTCTCATCTCGATATCCGTTCACCAGGACATCAGCAACTTGCATCGACGCTATACCATGATTACCATGCAGTTCGCCCAGTTCCTCGATCACGATTTGACGCTAACTCCTACATCTCGAGGACTTCAGGATGCTATCCTCAACTGCAGGGATTGCGATTCGCCCACCAATGTGCATCCTGAATGCTGGCCTATTCCTATTCCTCCTAACGATCCTTTCTTCCCTCGGGTGGATGTACGAACAGGGCGGCCGGTTTGCCTTCCGTTCACTCGCACGCTTCCCGGGCAGCAGCGACTTGGCGCTCGTGAGCAGGTCAATCAAAACACGGCTTTCATAGATGCATCCCACATCTATGGAGGCACTATCTGTGAATCGCAGAGACTTCGAGCTTTCAACGGAGGACGACTCAATTCGACATTGTCCCCCTTCGGTGGTAGGGAGTTACTTCCGCAGACCAATCTACAGGCAGAATGCAAATCGGCGTCCGGCCTCTGCTTCTTGGCAGGTGATTCTCGCTCCAGCGAACAACCGGGACTTACTACGCTTCACACCGTCTATCTGAGGGAGCACAACCGCATCTCCAGCGTACTGCAAACCATCAATCGCAACTGGGATGACGAGCGGCTCTACCAGACAACGCGACGAATCCTAAACGCAATGCATCAGCACATTGTCTACAATGAGTTTTTACCTCGTATTCTCGGCTGGAACGCCATCAATTTGTACGGACTGAATCTTCTGACCGAGGGTTATTTCGAGGGCTATGATGCTGCCTGCAATCCAGGTATCTTCAACGAATTCGCCACAGCCGCTTACAGGTTCGGCCACAGTCTCGTTCGACCTGTCATTCCTCGTATCGACCTCAACTTCCGTGAGAAACAGGGCATCCTCCTCCGCAATGGTTTCTTCAACCCTGAAACCCTTCTGGAGAACCAAGCTGTAGATGAAATCCTCCGTGGTATGTTTATGACACCCATGGAGAACTTGGATCAGTTCGTCACCGGTGAAGTTTCCAATCGTTTGTTCGAGAGTCGAAACTTTCCATTTTCTGGACTGGATCTTCCCGCACTCAACATCCAACGTGGTAGGGATCACGGTCTCCGTCCGTACAACGAGTATCGTGCAGCTTGCAATTTGAAACGGGCCATCAACTTCGAAGACCTGTCTCGTGAAATGACACCAGAGACTATCACTCGCCTACGCCAGGTTTATGCTTCGGTCGACGACATCGATGTATGGTGCGGCGGTTTGTCGGAGATCCCTCTTCAAGGAGGTTTGGTCGGCCCGACGTTTGCCTGCATCCTCGGTAATCAGTTCCGCAGTCTGAGGCGCTGCGATCGCTTCTGGTACGAGAACAACAATCAGGCGGGTAGATTCTCCGAAGCACAGCTAGCGGAGATTAGGAAGGTCACACTGTCGCGAATGATCTGCGAGAATTCAGATACCATTGGGGAAGTGACAAGGTCGGTTTTCGATCTGCCACACAATTTCCTGAACCCGCGCGTACCCTGTCGATCGCTACCTGCGGTCGACCTGAGCGCCTGGGCGGATCAGGATCGAACCTGCTTCGTTTTAGGTCGATCCATCGCCCTCGGCGCTTCTTCATTGGTTTCGCCTTGCACGTCGTGTACTTGCACGGCTGATGGGGTAAGTCTTGCTCTTTGTCATTTTACTACGACAGTTACCTAATTGTAGTCATAAGATCTTACAGCTTAATAATATACGTCAAAACTCCATCAGATATAAAAGTGCGAATAACCAAATTCTGTCCATAACAGCCTCAATGCCAGTCACTGCGTGTCAACTGTCAGCAGCTGCTCAACGAGGTCGGTCGTGATGCAATCCTAGCCGACAACGTTTGCCGAGTACAGTGTGCTTTCCTGGTGAATCCTACGCCGGCCGCACCAGCCCCGGCACCTCCTCCACCTCCCGTGCTGCAGCAGCAGCCGCAACGACGCCCTGAACGTCCCCGAGGAGGCAGATTACTTCCTAATATTTTCAATATCTTTGGTTAAAAAAGAAGTCGACCAGCGAAGCCTTATAACACTACAAAGCAGGATATTCAAAGAGAGCAGACACAACAAATTTAAAGCCAATAATCCCTATAGATTAGCAAACTATTCTCACCCACATATATTATACTGTGCACTTATTATTTGTATAATTTTGATATTTTTTTATTCTTTTATGCATAAAAATATCGTTTATCATTTCGCTGTGAACAGTACTTGACATTATAGAACGACGATTTATGTGATATAGAGTTTTTCACCCTGCTTGTAGACTAGTGCGAGATGTTTTCATCTTCGCTTTCATCGTTTTTTTATATTCAAATTTTAAGATTTTCCATGCTTGTACCTTGCAACGCTGGCCGATATCTTTGTATACTTTTTTAACCTCTGTCTTTTATTCCCATGTGTGCCTGATATGTGTACAATAAACAGGTATTATGTTTTACTGAGCAGAAATATAATATTGACTGGCGGGTAGATAGATAGGTAGATATACAGATAGACAGATTAAATGTGACGAACCATGGATGACCCTCACATCCCATCTAAGGGTGTCTATCGAATTCAAACAGGCGTCGCATTCTGGCGGGAAATCCGCCTGGTGGTAGATTTCGTAACTAACGCAATTAAAATCACAAGACCGAAGTTGACAGTTTTTTTAAAATTATTAACTTATTTAATACATATTATAAATACAAGCTAAACAAACCTTGTCTACGTTTCGGTTTATAGCGAATTGGCAACGTGGTCGCCCTGTCGCTGAAGTTTTGCTCAGTCTTTCCACGTTTTACAAAACTCGACACGTCGGTGGTTTGAAGACATCAATTTATAAGCGGAAAATGCTCCATCATAATGAAAACACTTTATTAATATTCATTTAATGAGACGTTAATTATTCTAAAAAGATTGAGTAAAACAGGAAATACATCTCTGCATAGTACTTTATATATTATAGTGGTTTATGTTTTATTTGATAGTGGAAGTACTGTTTGTATCACTCACTGTCGCACTCGAGTGTAAACCGTAAACGTTAACCCCAAGTTTTATGGAGATTTGGACATTTGGATAAGAGCCAAAAACCAGCGTTCCTTTAAAACTGCAGTTTACTTTAAAAAATCTGGACTTGTTTGACGTTTACATTACCTCATTCAAACAAAAGCCTTTATAGCACTGGATTAAAACTACAATGGCGAATAACACAGAATCCCACGAGAATGGAACTTGCGATCGTCAAACGGAATGGATTCGCCTTAATGTCGGTGGTTCCCATTTTCTGACTACACGCACCACACTCTGCAAAGATCCCAAATCCTTCTTCCACCGCCTGTGTCACACCAATGAGCTCAACTCGGACAAGGTGCGTACGACAACACACCACTAAGCTGAGATATGTGTGTTGATTGTAAATAACTTTGTTTACAGGACGAGACGGGAGCCGTACTCATCGACAGAGACCCTAGATACTTTGCACCAGTCCTGAATTTCCTTAGGCACGGCAAACTCGTACTCGACAAGAACCTCGTCGAGGAGGGTGTCCTGGAAGAAGCCGAGTTCTACAACGTTTCAGAGCTTATTCACTTAGTGCGGGACAGAATCGCGCAGCGGGACATACCGAAACCCAGGGACCCAAATAAACACGTTTACAGAGTGCTGCAGTGCCACGAAGATGAGCTAACTCAAATGGTGTCCACCATGTCCGACGGCTGGAAATTTGAACAGGTTTCTTATTTCCTTTTTCTTGCGTGAGGAACATTTCACGTGATTTTCCTGTCATTTGCAGCTCATCAACATAGGTTCGCAGTACAACTACGGGAACGACAACCATTCCGAGTTCCTGTGCATAGTGTCCCGAGAGTGCGACACGACGGCAAAATCGCACGAGAGAGAACCCGAGTCTACGGATAGTGCCAAAGTAATCTTCGTCCTGTTTGTTGTTCAATTTAATTTCGATACGTGAACGCTCATCAAAAACGGAATGCCTATACAGTTTTTTTAAATTTCCAATAGGTCCTACAACTAAAAGGGCTGAGAATGTAAGGCGCCATGATCTGAATCTATTCTTCAGTGCTTAAGACGTTCGAACGGGGAAAAAGAACACGACACCAAAACCACTTCGGATGCAACAAACGAGCCTTGAGAATCTTGTTTGTTTTTTATTTTTTTTTAATGGACACAAAACACAAAAACCTTTTACAATAGTTTTTCACGATATATTTTTTGTCTTCTTCAAAACAGTGTTTTTCTGCATACAATTTTTTTATGTTTATGAAAAAAATACACGTTAATAAGCGCTTCACGAGGCCGCGACCTGTCGGAGAGGCCCGTCAAGATACTCGGCAAGCGCTTGGGCTTTAGCGTTCAGTATACCGTATCCGACATCACCTTTAGCGTACAAGCAGAGCAACAGGTTTGCAACCTGAGTTATGGCGATTTTGCCATCCTAAGTATTAACAAATATATTCAGAGGTTAGGATTTGTTTCAACAAAGAATGAAAATTTAATTGTCACGATAACGAGTAATCACCATGCAGTCGAGCAAGACGCACTGTAGCTTGTCCTCGTTAAACGCGGTCTTGCCGTTCTTGGCATACGCGCTCCAGATGTTGCTGGCAATGGCCGCAGTCACCCGAGCGTCACGGTCCCCGTAGCCGCTGTAAGCCAGCAAAGCTCCCTCCGTGTTCAGCAAACTTGCATTTAAAAAAATCATTAATGAAGAAAGATGAGGTAATAATACGGAGGTACATAAATACATGAAAAAGATAATTTGCAATTGATTGGTTAAGTATTAAAGTAGATGAGTTAATTACAGAGTGCTCTGAATGCCGCCAGTATTTGCCTGCGCCAGGACCTGCGTTAAAGCCTTGGGTTTCAACATTTTCAATCAATTTAGTGACACAGCAAGATGTTAACTGATAGTTTTGCGTATATTATGTAGTCAATGATGTCGGACGTTCACTCCTCCCCTTCTCTTTTCCAATATTTCCTCTGTTTGTTTGGTTCGTTGCGCTACTTCTAATAAATATTGCTTACATATCGATATACAATACAGCAATCGACCCCGATATGGTAATGGATTACTTAAATTAATTACTCAATAATTCTATTTTTTACATATATTATTTAAAACATTATTTAAAATTACTAAAATAGAGGAACAGGTTAAATTAAAAAATATATTTTTAATCCTTCCAGTAAATAGGTAAGTTGTTTTAAACAAGCCACGATATGGCGCTGTTGGTGTTTATCTTTGGTCATCAGTAAACAAAACAATAGTTAAAAGTTTATATAAAGTACATAACATTTATTTACTGTTTATTAATTTCACATGTCATTATGGTTATTCCTATTTTCCTAACGAGACCTTACACTTCAGGTTTTGTTATTTTATTTGAACTTGGACTTGGAACCACGTGACGACGTCCACGTGGTAGTCTGTTTTCCCGCCAAGACCTTAGGGTGAATGTGCAAAGATTTCGATCAGGTCGCTTTGTCCCTCCTCAAGTTGATGTTAGAACGCAGGCGGTTATCTTCATCATAGCTATACATTATCGAAATCTGTCTTCAGCCAAACAAGCAATTACGCTTAAAGAAGAATGTCCAATCTCAAGGGTCAGAAAACGCTGACTTCCTACTTCAAATCAGCCCTGGCTTCACCGGTTTTGCAGCAGGCTCAGAAACGTTCCTTCTCCTCTGGCCCCGGAAGCAACAGTCTGATGACGGGAACGATCAATGCCGAAGAAAACGTACAAACTATTTACTGCAGTATTCCGTTACAACATTTATTCAAGTCTCATTTCGTGCACAACAGGAGCAGGCCAGTCCCGAGGCTCCACACCAAAATGGCGTGCTAACTCCGGAAGCCAAGAAACGCATGTACGAGAACCGCAGCCTCGCCAAGGTCAAGCTGCAGGCCAAGAAAACGTGCGCCTTGCACGAATCTATCGGCCTGACTTGGTTCGAAGCTTTGGAACCCGAATTCGGCAAGCCTTATTTCGAAAAGGTAATGTTCGTCATTCTGTTATCGTGGCTAAACTTGAACTCCTCGTTTGTTATGTAGCTAAGCACGTTCTTGGCGGAAGATCGTCAGAAGTACAAGATCTTCCCGCCCGAACATCAGGTGTGGTCCTGGACGCAGTACTGTGCTATCCAACAAGTCAAGGTCGTGATTCTCGGCCAGGATCCTTACCACGGCCCGGGACAGGCGCATGGCCTGTGTTTCAGCGTGCTGAAAGGAGTCCCCGCCCCGCCGAGTCTCGTCAACATCTACAAGGAGCTGGCCAACGACGTACCTGGATTTCAAATCCCTAACCACGGGAACTTGTCCGGATGGGCTAAACAGGGTATTAAAATATTGAAATATATTAACTGCAATTTTTTATAATTATTTTTCCATAATTTTATAAGTTTAAACTAAATTGATAGAAATGATTAGAGTTTTTAATCATTTATATACAGGCGTCCTGCTGCTGAACGCGTGTTTAACGGTCAGGGCGAGCTCTGCCAATTCGCACAAGGACAAAGGGTGGGAGGAACTGACCGACGCTGTCATCAAATGGATCAGCAGTAACACTTCAGGAGTCGTTTTCCTTCTGTGGGGATCGTACGCTCAGAAAAAAGCTGCTGTGGTTGACAAGGTATTGTATCACTTGGTATTAAAGTTAAGAGATTGTCACCAACTAAAACATTAACTCTAATTATGGCAGCTTATACCTATAATGTCTAATTAACGCCATCTATTATTATATTATATTATTAACTTACAGTATATCGATTAAGTCATTTAGTAGCAACCAATCAGATCTAAAGTATAGTGTTGTTATTATATTGAATTATTATGAAAATTAATTGTTGGTTTTTTCCCGCAATGCAGAAAAAGCATCACCTCTTGGTGGCACCGCATCCGTCACCGTTGTCAGCTCATCGCGGGTTCCTCGGCTGCGGTCACTTCTCCAAATGCAACGAGCTGCTCCTCAAACAGGGCAAATCCATCATCGAATGGGCCCAACTCACTCTCGAATAATCTCCATTCAGCGCTGCCATATGTCGACCAGACGAGCAAGAAAAGCAACAACATGTCGTCCTAAGTTGTGTTTAATTTCTTTAAAAGAAAAATTGCTTTGTGTAAAATCAAGATGTCGAAAAGAAAATCGTCCATGCAGACTTGTATTTAAAATAGCACAGGTTTTCCTTTTTTTTACAAAATATCCATTCTGCAGTTTAGACAAACCGTTTGAGATTTAAGAAATTGATTTTTTTTAAAAACTAAAATGTATCCCCGGCGACGGCGTTGACCTTGGGACAGAAACGAGCGGCTAATTTTGCATAAATTTGATTAGATCCTCTGTTGACAGTGGCGCTGGAACTGAGCTTGTTCCACACGTGGGCTGCATATGACCCGTACAGCACGTCTGGCACATCGCTGTTCTTGTCCAGGACGAAATACTTGTTCCAGTTTCCCCAGGGTATCGGGTAGAAGTAATGCGGAGCGTAGACTACCACACCTGGGTAATTGTTCGTACAATTTAATTAGAGTTGAATAGTTATTCGTTATATATAATTATTATCAATTTAAGTTGAATTTGTTTGTATAGTTAATTGCATAGCTTAATTACTGGGTTATAATGATTTTGATTGTTTGTTACCCGGGCAATGGGAATTCCACAGGTCGGTAACGCTGTTCAATCCGCACCGTCGCAGCAGGACGCGGGTCAGCAGCTTCGGTCCATTGGCACCCCAGTCGTATGGTCTGATTAATTGGGGGGAAAAGTAAATAAATTTTAATGTTACTTAGATTTAATCGTGAACCGAAATCGCAGTGAAATCTAAAAACATAAAATTTAATGGAAGGAGAATTAACTTAAATGTCCGAAACCTCACCTTTCACCTAAACCTTTTAACCTCAAAAAAATAAAAAAATTTAGTTTTTCTTTTGAAAGTTTTCAAAGAATGAATAATTAAAATTTAAATCGATTTGATGAAAACGTACTTATAATTATCCGCAAACTCCTTGACAGCTTCCGCAATAACCGGATGCGAGACATCGAAATGCATGGCGCCAACAGCCAGGTGGCTACTGCTCTCCGCGCCGGTGAAATTCCTCAGCAGCTCGACGGATTTCAACATGACGATATCCAGGTCAAAGTAGTAACCACCGTACTTGTAGAGCGTCAGGAAGCGCAGGGCATCGCTCAGGTGCGACACGGCATAAGGACTCTGCAATCGACCGCTGCAGAAATACCAATCCTGCAGCGGAGTCCCCATGAAGTAATCGTTCAGATCAATCCGCTCAATCCGGATATTGGGGTACGACTTCAAAACTCCAGTCAGGGGCGTGTCCTCCAGCTGATTGGTCGTTAGCAGGATGACTGACAGACTGGGATTGGTCAGTGCCACCGACTCTACAGCACAGGATTGTCTGGCGTTGAGGACAGTCGAGAAGGAAGTTTCATGGAAGAAGACGTCGCTACCGGGCGTCGGTGAAACCGGAATCCGCGGTTCTGACCAGCTAGCGCAGGGAATGCAGTTGGGAAGACCGCAGAGATCTCGCCCGGAGGTGCTGGAGATGCAGCAGCGCGCTCGCGCAGGATTCGATAATGTGATTGGCGAGCCACTGATAACTAGAACTGCAATCTGGCAATCATAGTTTATGATAATTAAATTATTTTATTATGGATCAAGCTGTTAATGTTATCAACGCTGACATCAAATAGTGAAATTATAATCAAATTGCATTTACATATTTTAATTACTAAATAATCAGAATGTATTGCAACAGTATAACGATTTATATTAAGCAATTACATTTAATTCTTTCAGCGTAAAAGTTAATTCGTATAACATAAACACACCGCAATTACGTTCTGTGATACGTGTATATCGTATCGAAAAGGATTTACAGATATCGATATATCATAATCGATACTTATCTTTTAAAATAATGAATATTTTTACCAATATGATGATCGATATTGTCTCTACAATGCTGAATTCTGTCATCGATATAGTGGATCGATACTCTGTTAAAGACTGAATTTTTAAATCGACATGGTTATCGATATTTGTATCACTTGCCGGTCCGTTTCAAGCGAGGTGAAAATAGGTCAGTTTCTGCGTAACTCCGGTAAGGGATTTATTACGAGGAAGAACAATTAACTTTCGACGAGAGGGTCACTGACGCGCTTAAGTTAAGCGTCTCAAGTTTGGGAATCTTGGGATTCCGGCGGGTCTCAAATGTAGCTATGAAATCTAATCTTTAACTTTGTAGCTGAAAGTGAGTTACGATCAATTTCTCGATCCAAAACAAGGGGAAGTACGCGAAAAGACACAAGTTTTCGCAGTGGCAAATCGTTTAATGCGACGACACGGTGGTGATCTCTCCCGGTACAGTCTTCGGTGCAATAAACTTAGGGATTTTATTTTGGCGAAACTTATCAACCGATTACAACGAAACTTGTACACTGCGTAAAGTACTATTACTTCTAGATCCAGTATTTTTTTGGTTGCTAAATCTTTGATAGTGTAGAAGTAGTAAGCAATTAACTCTACCCAAGTATTTGTCTATCAAGACTGCCATGAAGTGTCAGATATGCAATGAACTGTGAAAGATTAAGCCAGTCGAAACCTTTAACACCGGTTTGTCCATAGTTTGTCTTCAACTATAGATATCGATATTTTTCGTCGTGATTCGATACATCGTATCGAGAATATCGACACGTCAGAATCTGAATATCGCACAAGCCTGATAGTTAAAACTATGCTATCGCGATACAGTATACACCTGATTTAACTCACGTAAAGGATTAAGGATACGACTGCAGATGAGATGAAGAAGCGAGTGAGGTCTGCTGGTGTTAGTTTTCTCGCAAGGGAAATGAACCTCACGTGCATTTTTTGATCAAATCAAAAAGAAAAACACAACACGATTTTACGACATATCCAACACGACTGACAAAAGGAAACTCATTGAACCATACCTGGCAGGCGTTGCCTTATCTAATCTTCTGTCGACGATATCCCTGTTCCCTCGGGGCGGCGGGCAGATAAGACGCTTCCAAGGAGGTGCGACGAACAAACAAATGCCAGTCGAACAAACAAACGGTGAGAACGGAAATGCCACAAGGTACTTCAACAGACAACTGACGAACAGAAAGAAAAGAACAGCAATACACGAACGAGTGAACAAACAAACAAACGCGGAGAAACATAGGATTCGTAACAAACAAGCAAACGACCAACAAACAACAATCCCGACCAAACAAACAAGGCTAGGTTATACCATAGAGACATCGAGCCTAGTGATGAAACCGACAAACAACGACTTAAACAAACAACAATATAGGAACGAACAAGCAAACGTTGGAGAAACAATGGGTTGGGTATCCACAAACAAACAAATGAACAAACCGAAGGACGAGCAATACAGGAATGAAGCAACGGAAAACAGATAAACAAACGCGGAGAAACATAGGATCCTGAGAAACAAACTACAATCCCGTCCAAACAAACAAGGCTAGGTTTTACCATACAGATATCGAGTCCAGTGATGAAACAAAGACCCATACAAACAAGCCATTAAACAAACAAGAAAATAAGAACGAACAAACAAACGTGGAAAAACATAGGATTCCTAACAAACAAGCAAACGACAAACAAACAAGGCTGGGTTATACTATACAAACATCGAGTCCAGTTGATAAAACAGGCAGACTACTAACAACCAACAATATACGATAGAAACAAACTGAACGAACAAACATACGTTGGAGAAACAATAAATGTCAACAAACAAACAAACAATCCGAAGTCCCAGCAACACACGAGGCGAACACATAAACGCGGATAAACATAGGATTCCTAACAAACAAGCAAACGACAAACAAACAAGAATCCCCACCAAACAGACAGCTAAGCGCGAGGACGGAACAAACAATGACCCCATAAGAGACTTGAACAAACAAGCGACTGAAAAGGAATAACGTATCGGAACGATAAAACTGAACGAACAAACAAACTCCGGAGAAACAATAACTAACTAACCAACCAACAAACAAGCTGAACAGGAGGACAACTGACGGAACAAACAAGCAAAAAAACGAACAAACAAACAAAATGCTAGTCACGAAGTACCCACTAAACCAAACACAAACAAGGAAGCGAACAAACACTGAAACAAACAAACCAACCCTCAAGGACACAACACAAATCCAAATGTCCAAATCATATTGGGAAAAACTCTTAATATTAATTTGACGGTAATTAATCTAATTTGCCTATAAAATACACTAATTACTAACTGAATAATTAATGAAATACAGTTAATTAATAAAAAAATAATATTTAGAAAAAAACAAATCTTAGTTTATTCGCTCGCCTTTCCATCCGCATCAAGTTAAACTCAACTTAATTCCTCTTTAATCAAGTAATTTATTATTTTTTAGCCAAAAACTTAAAGTTGATTTCAATTAACTGTTTCATTCAAAAGCGGAAAAAGAGAGAAAGATTGAAACACAAATATTAGCGACGCTTCTTTATACTCTCCTCTCCACCCAGTGCGATGGAAGCCCTCTTGGCCGCAGCGCGGGTGGGTTTCGCCTCTTCCGCTTTCGCCGGAGCAGCGTCTTCGTGCGAACTGATGGAATCGTTCCTCCGGGACGAA
Source organism: Leptestheria dahalacensis (assembly GCA_022114935.1). NCBI lineage: Eukaryota > Metazoa > Arthropoda > Branchiopoda > Diplostraca > Leptestheriidae > Leptestheria > Leptestheria dahalacensis. The sequence continues at coordinate 77,066 of JAIQCU010000015.1, read as the reverse complement.
TCTCGAGTCTCTCGGCGCTGCGAGCGCGGTCCCTCCGACGCTTGAACCAGCAGCTGTGTGTTGATATACTCCTACGATTTACAATCATAATACTTAACCGGATATATTACGTTATTATGTTATGATTGTCTCGTGTGTGATTTACCAAATTAAACAGCACAGTAAGTACTTTCATATTATCGTGTTAATAACCGACCTCTGATTAACACGAACAATATTATTAGCATTTAACTTTAATGTATTACATCAGTAAATAAACAATTATTACACCGATACTGATTGTACTGAGTTGTACCGATACAGCTAGTTTATTTACTTAATTTAATGGCTCTAAGGCTGTTATACCTGAATGATGGTATTGACCTCGGTGTGCATTTCCTTGGCCATGCGACAGACGTCCTGTTCCGACGCGTTGTACATGATGGCGTTGACGAACATTAAAGTCACGTCGCGGTAGAACTCGGCCGTTGTGCGGATGGCGCCCGTCTCGATGTTCTTGCGAATCGTCGCTAGGTCCATGGGTCTGAAAAATTGTATTTTTTTTAACCTTTTAAAAAATCAAATGACACGACTTGTTTAACCAGTTGAGATTTTAAGACGTTAAGATTGATTGATGTAATTAAGATAAATACAAAATGCTATTTAAGGGGGAAGGGAAAAGGATTACCTGCGCACAATACTGCGATAGCCAGGTGCCTGTTCATCCGTAATGGGTTTGGCGAACAGCGAGGCGTTCTTATTGCTGGCAATTTCCCGCCACACCAGCATGATGGACTTCTTCCAGGCGCGGTACTCTCGTTCATCCTCCCTGTAACGCGAAAATCACCTTTAATCATATTACAATCATCCAGCTTAACTTAATTTCAAAAAAGTCAAGAAAAAAATACTGACTGCATGACTGAAATCGACACTAAATATCGATTAAATATAACTGTACTAATTTTATTTGATAACTTCCGGTAACTGTAATACAACAATTTATTTAAATTACTCATTATCATTACGAATAAAAAAATAAATTGCAAATAATAAATATAAGTGAATAATAAAATAACGTGCTGGTGTAAATAATCATTAATACAAGTTATTAAATTATGAACTGGATTTCTAGCATTTAATTGTATGACGAAGAGTATAGATCAGAAATATAATTAACTATTAAACCTTCAATAAATATTAACAATTAAAATTAATTAACCGTCATGATAGAAATATTATGAATCTCACAAACTAGTCACGGTAGACGTAATTTACTTTTTCAAAATGTTAATTGTGATTTCTTTAAAAAACGAAATTCATACGCCAGTGTGCTGACAGACGACGTCGGGCTATTGGGCACCGAGTCCAGCCCACTGGAGGGGGCAGGTGAGGTCGCCTGCAGCGCCAGATTCGTCGGTACCACCTTCTTCCTGGTCACGGCCACCGGAGTAGCTTCAGCAGCTTCTTCCGACTCTCCGTCAGCAGCTTCTTCCGCCTTGACTTTCCCCGTGGATCGACGAGTGGTCGGTCCGCTTCGTTCCTCGCTCGTTTCAGATTCGGAGGGCTGCGTTTTCTTCCGCGAGGACCTGAGAGTTCTTCGAGCTGGCGTCTCCTCGCTGGTTTCCAGTTCCACTTCCTGTTTAACAACCGGAGATTCGCCTTGCCGGGCCTCCCTCTCCTCCGGACGTTCCTCAGCGACAGTTGGAGCAGCCGGAGTGGAGACAGGCTCCTCTTGAGGAGCTGCTTCCTCTTTCTCCGGCTGCTGAACCTCTTCGGGAGCTTCCGGCTCGGGGTTTTTTTCGACCGGGGCGGGCGATTCTTCCGTTTCAGCTGGTTCCTCCGAAACTGAAATTTCTTCTTCTTTCAAAAGGACGGGCTATTTCATAAAACAATAGTAAATTTTAAAAAAATAAACAAAGGTAACAACAGCACTTATAATAGTAATAATACAATATATTAATAGTATTAACAATAGTAATGAAACTTAATACATAAATAAACAATTATATTATTATAAATAAGAATATCAATTAAAAGAACTAATATTAATAAAAGTAAACGTCAAATATCATTCAGCGATCGAACAAGCTATACCTGTTCTTCGGCTTCCTCCGACTCGGGCTCCTGGATTTCCATTTTCCCTTCCTCGACGACCTCTTCCTCGTGGACGGGAGTACTGGCCTCCTTGATCTCGATCGATTCCTCGCGCATCTCTTCCACCGGTGTCGAGGAAGCCGGAATCTCCACCTCGATATTGTAATTGGACGGCGGATTTTCCACCGGAAGCGGTGTTTCAAATCGTTCCGGTTGCTCTCCTTGAGAAACTTCTTCCGGCAGGTTCATTTCGGTGATGACTTCTTCCCCAAAGACTTCCTGGATGATCTCCTCGACAATCTCCTCCGTCGACTGCTTGTTCTCGTCGATAACCTCTTCGACGACGTCTTCGCTGACCGTCACCGCGGGTTCCTCTTTCTCAACAGCGGCAGGTTCCGCCGTTTCCATCTTCTCGGCGGTGACCTCAACCGCGGGCTCCTTGACCGCAGCCTGCGTGGAGACGGCTGGAGAAGCCTCCAGCAGATGAGCTAAAGTCGGAGCAGTGGCTTAAAGGGTTTGGAAAAAAAGAGCATGTTAAATAAGTTATAAAATTAAATAAGATAAAAATAATACAATCAACTTAATTACTAATAAATAATTACAAATGTACAATAATAATAATATTACAAAGTTAATAGTAAAATTATCAGCAAACAAGAAAATTTACAATTTCGTTCAATAAATTCGTAAATAACAAACTAACCAGAAGTCACCTAACGTTTAATTTCAATTTGACACGTTATCCTTGATTCACCATAGCAAAATAGTCTAATAATATTCAAAATTTTAAGCAAATTATAAAAATTATGATAAATATTTGGTGAACACGCGGACTGAGATGCAATTTGCGGGTGTGTGTGTGTAGCAATGCACGCGTCCTTACTTGCTGGCGTTGTGACCTGATTTTCTAGACTCCTCTCTGAAGCAACGGCGGTGATCGCCGAAGACAGGAGGTCCTTGAGGCCCGAGGAGATGATGGAGGGAGTCGTCGAGCCACCTGTTGAAAATGGAATTTAAAATTTCAGTTTTTTTTATTAAATGGCCTTAAACTGTAATTTCCTTTCAATGGCCCAAACTCGTATAATTCATAATTGTATTATATAATTTGTATTTACGTAATATGTATAAATACAATGCCATATTACCCAAAGCTTCCAGCATGCTTATCCAAATATACATTTCAATCTATAATGTTGACTTCGCGTAAGTTGTTATTACTACTATTAGTATTATTAACATATTACTTTATATTAATAATTATATGTGGACTAAATTTAACAATGGTAATCACCAATTACCCGAGGCAAAGTTCAGTTTGGTCGCGACGCTGGAGCCCGTCAGACTGTGGCTAACCGCAGGCTGAGTGACCGGGCTGCGCAGTAGGCTGGTCAGCAACGGGGAGGATGGAGTTGCAGCGGCAGAGGGAGTGACGACCCTGTCGGACGAGTCTTCCTCGGCCAGTTCCAGGTTACCTGGTCCGATGACGGCGGCAGCGGAGGTGGTTTCGTTGGTAACGACCTCCAGCGATCGGGCCTCCTTGGCAGAGCCCCGCTGCGAGGCACGTAACAGGTGCTGCTTCAGAGCTTCCTGCTGCTGCTGTTTGCGTTTCTCCCGGTCCTCGAGCCATTTGACGTGAGCGTGCTCTTCGTCTAGCTTTTTCCGCTTGTTACTATTCAAGAACATTATATTCGAACAAATATTTTTAATAACACAGAATTACAGATTATACTTTAATTATATATATATATTTATTATACATGTAAGACGCATTTTAAGTATATATATATATATATATATATATATATATATTAAAGCTGAAATTGTCCTTTTTTGGGATGTTGATTTAGAACTACGGTAACACACATAATAACGTACTCTTCAATCTCTTTAAGCAGATCAGGTAGCTTGGCATCCAGCTTCCCGCCGCGCAGGAGCTCCAGTTCGCGCTTGGTCCTGCGGTACTCGTTGCGGGCCGACTCGATGATTTGCTGGAGTTCTTCTATGCGTTCTGCAAGTTTAAATTATAGATATAAAATTAATTAATAAATTAATTAACTAATGATTAAATTAAGATTTCAAAAAAATCTAATTGTAATGATGAATGTAACAGGGTGAATAGTATCACCTTGAGTCAGTTGCTTCAGAATGATTTCGCCAGGCGTTTCTCCCTGCGAGTCGACCGTCCCCGCGCTCGGGTGTCTCTCCCCACGCTTGCGCTTGTGGGCGCCCGCCTTCTCCAGCAAACTGCCATACTGCAGCGCGCAGTTCTTCTGCGAAAACCAGTCGGCCGGCCGATTCGGTTCGATGAAGGGTTTCAGAGACCTGCTTACCGAGACCCTAAAGTGAAAACGTAACCACTCGTGATTAGCTGTCTGTATACACAGTGCATCCCAGTTATGACGTTTATATATATATTTTCTTTACTATTTATTACATTTTGTAAATACTTCTTCTGAACGTTTTCAGTTATGAACACGCACGTCTTGGATGACGGGTTCACAAAACAATAAAACAGCGATCTACTTTCTCTTTGTTTAGAAAAACAGTTCGACATACCAGTTTTGGTCCCCGCTGCGCAAGACAGAAGACGCTAAGCACAGCTGCTCTCGGATGGACCAATCGTCCACAGGAATCTGCTTCAGCTTGAATTCTACACAAATTTACAAAGCAAAACTTGTTAAGTATGATTTGTTACCTTTCTTGTTTTCCAAATTCAGTTTGTAAATATCGACATTTAGAAGAAATCGAGTTGTAACATTTATTTACTTTGCTGGCTGCTAGTGTTGTTGGTCATTTCGAAATCCGGCCGAAATTGGCTTCTTTACTTGTTACTTAATTTGATAAACCTATGCTGTATTATGTTGAATAATTCAAATTTAATATCAAATAACCGCAGTCAATCAAAATACGGCTGTTATGCGGTGACTACAGTATATATGGATGTCGATATCTAACGAAAAAGCGACATTTGCTTTGAAACACTTGGGAGTCTGCTTTTTGGAAAAGCAATACAAAGGAGCCAGCAGTCAAGCTTGGGTATAAACAGCAACCCGCGTTCATTCCAAATATTTACGCTCTGTAAAATTGAATTAAACCCCTTATTTTTAATCATCTTATAATAGCTTGCCCACATGTGTTATTATCGATTTTTAATAAAATATATAGATCATGAATTATAGCAATACATTAAACTTGTTACATATCATTAGTAAGAAGAAGAAGAATTTACTGATAAATAGTGCACAGTGCACACATCATTTTACATATAGTATTCATAATTCATTACTTTGTATTAATATTAATATTTAATAATGTCAGAAATCATTCATATTTCTGAATTGCTGGGTGTATGTCTTGGTTTTCAGGCATTACTAATATCCAATATATAATCCGCTGGTTAGTTCATGTTAGATAGATAGATATAGAGATAGGTAGGTAGGTAGGTAGGTAGGTAGGTAGATAGATAGATAGATGGAGAGATAGGTAGATAGATGGGCAGCTAGATAGACAATAGGGTAATAGGTGTAGATATAGGCTGATAGATAAGTATAGAGAGTTAGGTAGGTAGTTAGATAGACAGAACGAAAGATATAGAGGTAGATATGTAGGTAGATAGATAGACAGCTAGATAGAAAACAGACAGACAGATAGAAAGATAATATGGTAATAAATAGGTATAGATATAGGTTGACAGATAGATAGATATAGAGTTAGGTAGGTAGAAAGACGGACAGACAAACAGACACACAGATAGATAGATCTATCCATAATAGGGTAATAGGTATAGATATGGGTTGATAGATAGGTAGATAGATAAACAGCTAGATAGACAGACAGATAGACAATAGGGTAATAGGTATAGATACTGGCTGATAGATAGATAGACAGATCGATAGATATAGAGGTAGAGATGTAGGTAGATATCAGACAGCTAGATAGAAGACAGACAGACAGATAGATAAACAGGGTAATAGGTATAGACAGCTTGGTAGATAGATAGATATAGAGTTAGGTAGGCAGATAGATCGACCGCTAGATAGACAGACAGATAATGGGGTAGTAGGTATAGATATAAGTTGACAGATAGATAGACAAGACAGATATGAGTGGCATTCTGGGGCTAGTTGGGATCTAATAACAGGAACCCGGGACACAAATACTACCTTCTACACAATATACATCAAACTTCTTCGCATCATCAACAATCCTTTCATCCAACTATCTATCTCTCTACTTCCCTAACCTCCAACCCAACATCATCAAATTCTGCATAACAACAACTAATACTTAACTACACATCTAATCTACGATTCAACACACTCGCATCATCGTCAGTGAAAAGCTTCGGCTGAGACTAGTTTATTGAATGAACTCGAGAAGCAAAAGAACTGAGAAGTTTTATATAAAAAAAGGTAAAAGAAAAGCACAACATTGGCACCGAGGAAGCGAAAACGATACAAACTTATGAAGAGTATTCCAATGAAGAATTCTTGGTTTAAAGAAAGAATATATTTTAATCATATTTATTAAATTAAGAAAAAATTCCAGTTCAATCGGTCACTTAAATCTGTACTGAGAAAAAAAGGGGCAGAATGTGCTTGGATATTTGGGTGTATAGAAGAAACAATGGTTGTCCAGAAGCCAGTACCTGTCCAGCTATTGTACGGTCATCAAGATACTTCAGATTTTTATGATGTCGCAACTGATAAGATTTGAATGTAGAAACCAAACGGCTGCTGAATAGGGGAGCTGGTCATCTTGGTTTATTTCTTCTTGTTCTTCCCTAATGTCAGCGTATGGTGACCTCCAAGGGTCCCGGTGCTCTGGGTGATCATTTGCTGCTTGCGGCGCGCCAGTTCGGTTAAATCCTCCTCCAGTTTGCGACGGGTGTCGTCCAGTTTGCGTTTCTCCTCGGCGTGTTCCTTCTTCAGACGGTCAAAACGTGCGTGCAGCTTTAAAAAACAAAATCACGAATCAATTATTACATAACATAAATTTAAATTAGAATTAAAATCACCCAAACTAAATGTTAATATCACTCATAAATTATTCAATTAATTACATTTAATTGTTTGGAAATAAAGGATCAAAACTACCTGCTTTAAAAAATTTCCAATTAAACTCGCGAATAAATTATTCCATTTATAACAATTCAGTTCAATTAATGAATTGATTCTAACTCACTTTAAGCTGTAAAAAAATTGGACAATGAGATTATAAGGTTAGATAAATTGGATATTTGAGTCGCGGAATTGTGGTAACTCCAGTTGAATCATTCACGCAGTACCTCCTTTTCAGCCTCCTTCAGTTCCGTCTCCTTCTCCTTGACGCGCAGCACAAACTGCTGGCGCATGTCGTCCTCCTTCTGCTGCATCTCTTGCCTCAGCATCTGGCGTTTCTGCTCGTACGTCTGCTGGAAGCTCTGCGGCTTGTTTTCAGAGTCCACATCGCTGAAGCCCATCTATGCGATTACAATAGCAAAAACTAATCATTTTACTATAGCTGATATATATGATTCATTACGCACTACAAAAAACTAGAGTTTATTATTTTGATTACTACTTCACCAAGTACCACTTTGTAATAGTTAATATGATGGTAAACTTCTTTTATGAAGTTCATATCGCCTAAGCCATTATTATAATGACTAGTTTACGATATAACCTGTTCCAGTCGAAACGAAGCGAAAACAAGAAACCCGACAATTTTGCACCGTTTAAACGATACAATAGTAAAATTAATACTATGAATAATATTAAGCGGGATAATTAAATTGTAATATAACTTTTCAAAATTACAATAATTTTGATATGTATTAAGTTACAGCTTTGTTGGTTAATGCATTACCTGTTCCAGTCGCGAACGGCGGAAGAGTTCGTAATGGCGCATGTGGGTGGTTTCACGCAGGTCCTCCATGTTCGTGCGAATCAACATCTCACGCAGCTTGACGAAATCGCAATGCGCCTCGTTCTCAACTGCGAGAAAAGATCAAGTTATCGCTTTTACCAGACAGGAATTGTTTCAACACTAAGTTTAAATCACAGTTGGCAAAAATGACCAGTGTAATTTATAATACCTTGTACGGTGCCCCACGGATACTGTCGAGCACGGACCATCTTATTCCCCACTCGGACGAAATCCGTCGAACCACACACGGCAAAAGGCAGTAAAGCATTCATGGCTGCGTTAGTCTCCGCCACGCTCTCATCGTCAGTCGGGAATTGATAGATGTGGACCCCGTTAGCCGCGAGTTCCGCCATGATTTTAGCCTAACGAGATTCTGTTAGACACAGTCCAATTAACGCGGTTTAACGAAATTCACCTTGAATCGCTGCAGCTCCGCCTTGGAGATGCTGTCGGCTTTGGCAATGACGGGAATTATATTGACTTTGCTGTCCAGCTTCTTCATGCAGACCAGATCGAGAGACTTCAACCTATAAAAAACCAACCGTGGTTAACACTGACCGGTAAGAGTTCAAGTTTGGGTTAAAAGTTTAATTACCCGTGTCCTGTCGGGCAAATGAAGTACAGACACACATGTATGCGAGTGTCGTGAAATGTGGCCAGGTGACGTTTAATCTTCAGCTCCTCCTGAAGGTAAGATTCAAACTGGGCGTCAATGTAGTCGACGACAGGGCGGAACGACTCCTCTTTGTTCACCTGATCCCCATAGGCGACAGTTTCTACCAGCGTTAGCTGTAACCGTAACAATACACAGTTTTAGTCACATGATTTAGGGTAACGACGAACACCAAGACTGTTGTTCGTGTAGCATACCTTCAACTTGACACTGCTTTCCTGCAATTCATACGTGTGTGCTTTGAGTTTCACTCCGGGCAGCGAGTGCGGACTGGGCGTAGACTCAAAACTGGTATTGAACAGCGAGTCCATCAGGGTAGACTTGCCGATACCCGTTTCGCCGACACACAGTATGTTGAAGTTGAACCCACTTTGAACGGACTTGGAAACCAGTTGATCGGGAAGCGTGTCGAACCCGACGTGACCGGCAAGCTTCAACGGCCGCATTTTCCCCTCAGATTTCTGGCAAAACCATAAAAGTGAACACGTTTAATACAAAATACAAACGTGATATTGCATTTCAAAAGGACGCCACCCCTCTTGACAGTTCCATTCATCTGCACTGACGCAAATTCAATCTTTTTTTTTACCAAAGTAGTCATTTAGATAGCCGTATATCAATATAACTATCGTCCAAAGTCATTGACACAAGATTGAAAACTAACCTGACTGTTTGCTACAACGGTCATTTCCTTCTGTTTTTTTTCCGGTTGTTTGATTCCGTTGGGTAAAAAGCCAAGTGGAACTCAAACGCCTTTTGGCGTATCTTGGTGTTGTGTTGCCGAATCGGGGCGGATCCGGTTACTTTAATTCTTGCAGAAATCCGGTTACTGATTACTTTCTATTTTAATACAAATACTATTGAACTTTGTGGTTATAATTCCGTTTTTTAAACATTATTTAATGCTCTGCTTAATTTAAATCTTTTCAATGTAATTTTTAATTATACAATTGCATTTATTACATTTGTTTACAGTGTTTCAATAACGGTAACTAAAATGAATAAAACTTTTTACGTCGTTAACTTGTACTTAATGGTTTCAACTAAGCTGTCCAAATTGATTATTGTATTAGTCGTTCATAATTATAATTTGTAGTTTTAACTGATAGTTTATCAATAATGTTAATTTCGCTTTATGATAACTCTAAAACGAAATACAATGTTACATCCTCAACGGGACAGTTTCTTCGGAGAAAAAGCTGCTAATTATCACGGTCTGAAAACTACGCAATATGAGGTAACAACGACAGGAGGATTGCGTGTATTTCGGTCTTCTATCTAAACTACACGAGCGTCAAATAGGTAACTCAAGAAGGAACGAGGGCAAGCGAGCAGATCACAAGAAAGGAAGGCACCGTCAATATCTCACTACCGTCATGATATCGTGTACGTGCTGGACGAAAAAAAAACATATTTGGTAAATTTTTCCCGCTAAATCTACTTTAATACTCTGAACGAGTTTAAAAGGAAAAAAAAACAATCAAAATTTTAGTTGCCCCGCTGTTGCGGATAAGGATAGCCCGGATTAAAGTAGGGGTAAGGATAACCCCCAGCTTGTTCCGCTCCTTGCTGCTGCCCTTGGTAACCATAGGGTCCATAAGCGCCTGGATAGGTCGGATAATAGGGCATGGGCATTCCCTGGATCTGGATCGGGTACGGAAGATACGACGTCGGAGTAGTCGGAGTCGTCGGAGCTCCCTGCTCGGCTGTAGCAGCTTGCTTGTCCGTGCTGACAGTCGGTGGCGGTGGACGCGGTGGAGGCTGACGAACCGGAGTAGGAGTGTTATCTTGATTGGCCAGATTGGAACTGAAATCCTTCAAAAGCTCCTCCTTCTCCGTCTTTCTGGCGAAGCAATAGTCGGATATTTTGCTCTGGAAGGCGAGCAGCAGCTGGGTGAGATCGCCGTAGAATTTGATCCCTTCCTGGAGGTTGCCCTGCAGCTCCATGTACGCGTCGTGAGCGGCTGCCAACTGTTTTAGCAGCTCTTCGCGCTCGGCGATCTCCTTAATCTCCGACGTGGCCTTGGTAAACTCTGCATTGACTCTCTATTGGAAAACAATCAAGGTTATACGTCGCGTAGCAAATGATTACAATATAACAAGGGAAATAACAACAATAATGAAATAAAATTTAATAAGATAACAATAATAATAATAATAATGAATAAAAACATGGAATTCAAAATATTATTTACTCATATATACAGTATTACAATTCAAATAGTATCTTTCGGAATAACAGAAACAGTAATAGTAATTTCAATAACAGTAATAGTAATAACAAGGGGGACGTATTATATATATTAGAATATTAGGTCACCTTGATGTCTTCAACGAGAGATTGCTGTTCCGCGAGGGACTCCTTGACCCTCTGCTGCAACGGGCCGTACACAACGCTGAGTTTTTCCTGGGAGAGGCTGGCCTCATTGATGGTGCCAACCTCGTTCAGAGCGGCCAGGAAGACGGATTTCATGTCGGTTGTAGCCGATTTGAGCTCGTCCTCCAGACCTTCTCGCTCGGTCTTCAACTTGTCCACCTGTTACAAACACGAGTTAAGTATCGTGTTTAAAACTAAAACCATCCCTTGGTAAGACACTAAATAAATAACTTATATTAATAATTAAAAGTTACCATAAAAAGTTGATTAACAAGTGGTAATAAATAACTCATTAAGTTATACCTTGGACATGAGCTGACGCAGTTCTTGGGCGGCAGGACTGCGACTGTTCTCGGCAGCGGCCTGCGAAGCTGACGGTACAGCAGCTTCCAGCTCTTCTTCAGACTTGCTAAGAAGCTCGATGCCTTTCTTGTTGGACTCGTACTTCTCCTGTACGATCTTGTCAGCTTTGATAGCGTTGTCTAAAACATTTCTTTATAAAAAAAAGTAATAGAATAGTTTAATACAGTAATGAAAATTAAAATCACAATTCATAAAAAATATGAGGATTAATGTTATAAACAACGATTTTTAAAAAATGAATAGCAATAAATACGTTTAATTATCAGATAAACGTACAATATAATACATTCATTAACAAAGATCTTTTAAAACAACTAAGTATAATCTACGAATAAATTAATTTATGTGTTAAGTCACCAAGAATTACCAATTCGGTTTGGACAAACAATCTAAAAGGAAAAACACAAAGAACGAAAAAGATGTCGTAAAAAACCGCAAACTGAAAACCAATTTCTCTTAAGATGCACCAATAGTATAGCCATGTCAGATAGATAGATAGATAGATAGATAGATAGATAGATAGACAGATGAATTAGTATTACCGGTATTTGTTCAAATTATCCCTGAACGCCATTGTCAGAATCTCGGAGGTAACTCGAGTCCAACGCTCCTTGAATTTGTCGCGGAGCTGGTCATCGGCTTCCTTCTCCTCGTCCAGCAGCCTCTGAGATTCGTCGAGGATCTCCTTGTTGCGCTGGAGCAGCGACGGTAACTCGGTGATCATCTTGCCCAAACTTTCGGCGCCGCCAGCCTCGCGAATAGCCCGGGCTTTCTCCCTCAGCGACTGCGGTACCGATTCTCCAGTGGCCTCCTCCAGTGCCGCGGGTAAATTCATCGACGCAAGGATTCTAGAAGTAGCCAATCAAAAAGAAGGTTAGTATTACACTTTTACACTTGATCATGATACAACTTTCGATAGTAGGTATTAAACTAATTACGATATATAACTGTCGATGGTTAAGTATGCTCAACTGAACATGCTATGGCGCTCAGTAAGTAATCAGATATAACGTGGTGAGGGTTGGTGTTGCATTTTGGCTAGTCTTGTTATCACTTGGCGTTAGTTAATATTGTAATTGATCTTGTTGTAACTTTCAGTGGTTACATTATAATCAACCACGATGCATTTTCCATAGTTAGTATGGCAACTATTCACTTTCGACAGTAGTATTATGACTGAACATGACACAGCGTTCAATAACTGATCATTGTATAACATGGTTAGTTTTTGTAACTGATCGTGTTATAACTTGCGATCGTATTCTAACTTAACATCATTAAGCATTAGATACCTAACCATGATACATCTTTCGACGGTATTACACGTTACAACTGATCACGATATGACTTGGCATTGGTTAGTACTGTAACTGATCATGATCAACTTGGTGATGGTTAGTAATATACCTGATCTTGTTACAACTTCCGATGGTATTCTAACTTATCATGATAAAGCTTTAGTTACCTAACCATGATACATCTTTCGACGGTATTACACGTTACAACTGATCATGATATAACTTGGCGTTAGTGATATAATTTGGTGATGATCAGTTGTAATACTAATCATTATGTAACTGTTTATGGTATTATAACTGATCATGATATACCTATCGATGGTTACATTATAATCAACCATGATGCTATTTCGACGGTCAGTATCACAACTAGTCACTTTCCAAGGTAGTATTACAACCGAACATGACACAGCGTTCAATAACTAATCACACTATAACTTTGCGACGTTCAGTTTTTATAACCGAGCATGTTATAACTTACAATGGTTAGTACTGTAACTATAATCGCGATATAACTTTCGATTCAACATAAAGTCATTTATCAGAAAAACTTATCGACATATTTAACCAGAAGAAAAACTGGCCAATCAACTTACAGCGAAGCGAATATGCCACACGCCCAGGAAATGATCTCATACTCTGAAATATAGTGCTTACAACCATCTGGATTTCCTTATTAATTGTACATGATAATATTACTATACATTAATTAATTAGCGGTAATTAGCAGTATAAGGAGGACAGAAGGCAAAGCAATGCCACTAGGCGGATGTGACCCAGATTTTTTTACGACTAAACAAAGGCAAACGTTGAAGTAGATGTTTCCCTTGGGACACCGTCTACTTAGATACGTCGATTGTAGCCCACTTATAAATCAATTGAGTGAGTCAGTCGCGTGACAACCAAAACCGCAATCTATACATTTAAATAATTAAATTATATATTATATAGATAATTCAATACTACTTGAATATATGACATTGATACAGTTATATAATTAACTCAAAAAAACAATAATCTACCTAACTACATACCGCCTATAATTAACAGTAATTTAGCGGAATTGCTAGTTTGCTATAAACAGTCGCAATTATACCAATAAATCCTACACGTTAATACCAAATTACTGCTATTGCATCTCATTTAATTAATTACTGAATATTAAAATTGTAATTATAATTCCAAGTATCTTAAAACAGGGAGATTTAATGATTTAGAATGCTTTACCCGTTGAGATTCTGCGTAGCTTCCCGCAAACGAGTGACTTCGGTGCTGACGACCTCGCCCTTCCGAAGTTCCCACGAGCTTATGGCATGGTTCACAGCCACAGGAGTGAGATTCTCGAACAGATCTGTTATATAGGCAGACACGTATAAGGAATCAATTACCTGCTTAACGCGATTTTTGGAACGTACCTTTGAAGCTCACGCTCAGTCTGTCGGGCATCGGGGTGATCTTTGCTAGCACCGCTTTGCCCACCGGTTCGAGACTGGCAGCGTCGGGGATTCGTTCGTGGTAGATGAAGTCATTATCTTTCTCAGCATCGGCTAGAGCACGCTGAGCCCGGCTGAGGTAATCTTGAAACAGGGTAGGGTCAGCGGCCCGCTGCTGTGCCGTTTTCAGGGTTTCGACAGCCAAACGAAGTCTGGCAATCTCTTCGCCAATCAGCTTTTTGCTGTTGCAGATCCTGCTCTGGAAATACTGGGCGAAACCCTGGTAGGCAGCTTGTTTGCCGCTGACCCGTGACAGCCAATCTCGTTCCCAGACATTGCGCAGCGAGTCACGCTGCATGGCTTTGTGCGCTTCGTGGTACAGGTCCTCGCACTGTGCGGAGAGTTTCGCAGTAACCGCCTCCTTCATTTTATCGTGAATCGCCTGTTAAGGAAAACCTTGTTAGCAGTGCACACAACTCGATTAATATCTAATTATATCTTGTGTACACTGCAGAAATATTATATTCTTATATTACATGTATAATATTATATAGATAATTACGATATTATATGATCTGAAATGTTCGATAATATTAAAACACTATATCTTAGATGCCCTGCAGAAAAAGACTGTAAGGCTTTTCAAACCAATATGGCCTTCCTTAAGGACATGCAAAAAGCTCATGGTTACCATTTCCTGTCATTACTGTCTACTACATTTTATTATACCTTTATGACAAACATTTCTTGTGCCTGTGCTAGCATCAAGGCCACAAGAGCAGCCAGGGTATCAGGGTTCATGTCGGGCGTCGGGTCCTGCTGGAGTGCTAATGAAATGCAGCTTTTCAGATAATTGAAAATCCCCGCGGCTTGCTGCAACAGCTTGGCAGCCAGTCTCAGTCCGTCATCCGTCTCGATGTTCTGGACGCTCGCGACCTGGGTCTGCATGGCAGCCAAATTGAAGAGGGAGCAGACGCGCTCGTACGACAGTGACGAAATAGCTGGGTGAAAGGAACGAGACGAGTGTGTTACATTTTACTGTAATTAACTTAGTGTCTACAACATACTCAAACTCATCCGGCCGCTGAAAAGAGTACCCTTGTCGAATGTGTCTTTCCATTTGAATGGGATCTGGACGTCGCCTGGCGGTATCTTCTCCTCTAGTGCGGCGAGCTGGTCACAGTACCTGATTTAAGTAAAAATGGTGCGTGACAACATGTTACATAAAGAACGGGTATGAACGACAATGTAAATGCGAGTACAGATAGGTTAATTTATACTTTGCCATGAGTTCAATGGAGGTTTCATTTTTGTCGAGAACTCGCGACGTCGTGCTGTTCCTCAACTTGCTAAGTTCGTTGATGGCATCGTTGAAATCTTCCGGCCGATCAGCTTTATTGAAGCGTGTTGCCAAAAGATTCTTAAAAGGAGTGCTTAAATCAACTTCTGAGGACTTTTTCAGCGGAATAGCGATGATGTCCGCCATGGTCGCTGAGGATGACTAACGCTCGTTTGCGGTTTCAACGACGACGGTCTCAGGAATGTTATTGACAAGCAAAACGACGTGCTGCGCAATCCGATTACCTACCGTTCTCAGTAACCGGTTCCTATAATGAGTACTCATGGTCATGGCTACTCTACTTTCACTATGTTTAGACCTAAATCGGTTTTCGTCAACTATAAACGACAGAAAAAATATTTAATAACCTGTAGTTATAATTAACAGTTTGGTGCGTTTCGTAATTTGTATACTGTGTTAATATGCTACGGTACAGTGTAACCCTAGATATCAACATATGACGGATCTGCCCATCCAGTTTAAAGTATCAGATGGATAATAGATATTTTAAATCTAGTTTCGAGGATAATTATTATATACATTAATGGATATTGACAAAGATTTATTTCCAAGTAGTTTCCCATAAGCTATAACGTTACGACAATAGGGATTCAGGTGAGGTGCTATTTAACTGCTCTGTTATCGAAGATATACGGTGTTGTGAACCTTTCATCTTAATACATTTTCCGAAACCAGTCAAGCGGTACACGGGAAGTTAGCACACTGTCCTTGGCGTCGCTCTGTAACAATAAGGACGTCATCTCTTAAAAAGGGCAGGCAACTTTTGTTTTTAAACGACCCAGACCTTGAATATCCCCTTGAAGTCTATCATCAATTTAGATCCGAATAACAACCAGTGGTGCTCAGGTGTTTTTTGCCGAATATCCCACCCATTCGTTATTTATTTTAAGAAAGCCCGATTACACCGGCTGAAGCCATAACCAAAGACCTCATATCACTTGACCACGACTGACCTACCGAGTCAGTTGGACATCTCAAAAAGGAATTCGGAATGCGAATATGTGTAGAACAAAGTTTCTTCGTATCACGGGATGGGTGGGTGGGTACTTGTCGGGTGGGTACGCCTCAGAGACCTGGGTGGGAATGGGCACCCCTGCCTGGCAGTCACCAGTTGCTCTTGCTGAGAGGGCTTCGAGCAAACAAGAAATTATTAAAAACAAGTTACGAAGCACAATGCTCGACACCTGGATGGTTAACTGCATGGTCACGGCGTCGGAACCAAATATTCTCTCAAGTATCTCCAACGACCAGATTATTAATCGATTTGCTCTCTCTTCAAAATACTTGCTGAAAATAAAAGATACATATAGACTAATGTATGAAATATATCTAATATACAGTAATAGAAATATATCATGTAAAATGATAGTATATACCATATTAAAATACTATCTAATCAATAAAAACGCAAACTAAAGAATATATAAAGTAAAGTTATATGAGAAGTAAAAAGATAGATGTCAGCAGTTGTTATTAACATCCTACACACTAAGTCATATTTTTTGTTAATAGCATAATCATTTGTTTAATTATGACTTTTCACTTTCTACCCTTTTAATATGCTAATGTCCAAGTGAATGTCGTCTCTTCCTTATATTTCTTCTAAACAGTTTCTAAGACATGTGTTGATAATCATATGGAAAGATAGATAGAGAAAGTTATTTTTGGATTCATCTGTCTATCTATCTATGTATCTATCCTATCTGTCTATCTATCTATCCATTTTTCCCTCCGTCTATGTATGTATCCATCTATCTATCTGACTTCTGACAGTTTCTGAAACATGTGTGGTAAATCATATGGAAACATAGATAGAGAAAGTTACTTTTGAATCCATCTATCTATTTATCTATCTATCTATCCATCTATCTATATTTCTATCCATACAATGAATTTCTTCTCTTTCTTGTAATTTTCTAAGACATGTCTGGATAATGTGAATATGTATGTAATAACGTGGTAGAGCATTTCCTGCTACGATGCGAGTATTATGACGTACACAGGGAGATATACCACGACCAGTGCAGTGGCGATGCGGGACGCATTAATTAAATTTCTCCAAAAAACTGATCACCTTGGCTCGATGAACTAGGGATATTATTCAAGAAGAAAAGGTTCCAGTAAGCACCAGAGCAGGGACTTGGATGGAAAACGTACTTTCCTTGCATCGTGGGCCCCTGAGACGTGGCGGTCAGAGGGGTCATGCCCCGATTGAAGAGCTTTTGTTGTTGGTTTGGTGTTTGGTCAGATGAAAAATTGACAGAATAGCGAAAAGATCTCCGCGTTTTTTTCTACGCAATCCAAAAATGGATGCAATGGAAATTTTTTGTGATGATGCAGCGCGCAGTAACGACGATTTGAGCATGGACTCTTCGGAAGACACATATGTGGGTGAAAAATCTACACCGGCGTCTAACGTGAAGGTTCCGAACAGTCTTTCGGTGTTTTTTTTTTGTAATGGAACGTCGCAAACCCACTTACAGGTAAAAGGTTTTCATTGAAATGTATCGAGTGTGGAGTCTCTTACGAGCAAAGCAGAGGGTCACCCGAACGAGGTACCAAAAGCTTAAAGAAGAAAAGAAGTCAGTTAGGCCAACAAAAAAGTCGTCAGGCACTTAACAATCGATTACGTCGATGATTTCATCAAAACCAACAAACACCTACAGCTCCACCAGCGCAAAGTACAAAAAACTGACTAACCTACTCCTACATACGGTATCTAAGAACCTCCTGCCGTTCTCTTGGATGGATTGTGAAGTATTCCAGTCATTCGTCAGTCAGCTGGTTGAAATGCCGTCGCGAAGGACGTGTGTATCTCAAGGACTGCATACTGAAAGTCATCAAGTATACTAAGATCCACATCACTATGGACATCCGGAGCAGGTGCGCCCGCCAGAGTGTGATAGGCCTTCGAGTGCATCATATAACTGACGATTGGACGCTGTGCCGTCAAACGTTTGGCTTGAAACATTTTCCTATCAGCCACACGGGATTCAACATAAAAAAATTTCCTGTGACGGTTTCTGGAGGACCAGAATCTTTCAGTCGGTGACGTTGGATGCTGTGTAACCGACAACGCCTCCAATATGTTGAAAGCCTTTGCCAACGTACTAAAGCGATACTACTGAAGACGAAGAGAGCATCAGTGAACCCGAGAGTGACGATTGCAAATACGATGACCCACCAGTGGCAGCAACAGCCAGCAGCAGCAGCAACGTCGACCAGGCAAGCTTTGACGAGGCGGACGACCCCGACGTCCAAGAGTACCTCGAACTGGCAGATTCTGTTGATTCTGCGGGAAAACACAGCTCCGCTAATGGTGCAGCGGCAGGTGGCGCTAGAATTCCCGACTATAATCTGGGAATCAAACGGCTTCCGTGTATCGTCCACACGCTACAACTAGTACTCAAGGATGTTATCTCAAAATGTTCTTCGTGTATGTAATGTGATGTGTAAAATGTAAGAATGCGCTCCGTTCAGTATAGAACATTGCTACGTTCTTCCGGCGCTCGGTCAAGTACTCTGAACGCCTGCAGAGCCGAACTAACCTCCAGATGATTTATCCAGTGGCCACTTGCTGGGACTCTAATTGCACTATGCTGGAGCGGTACCTCAAGATTGCTGATGACGTCAAAGCAGTTCTGACGGAAGCTTGTGCTGAAAGGACACCCAATATTCCAGCCCTTCCCAGGAAAGACCTCAACTACTACCAGAAGCTCCTCACTATTCTGTCGTGCTTACAACAAGCGACAGACTTGCTGCAAAAAGACGGAGTGACATCCTCTAAAGTCTTTCCAACTATCTTTGGAATAAGTTACTTGCTCGCGAAGTTTACTAGCTAATGCAGCCTCGCATTCTCCGAAAGCGTGGGCAGTTCTCGTCGGCCTTAATTGCTATGAAAACGGCTGCTGAAGTCGATTTGTTGCAAGACGAGGTACTTCTGACGTATGAACCATATGATCGACAACCACTTGATGATTTGTCTACAGCTACAACTACCGCAGGATCGTCTAGCTCGGAGTTTCCCTTGTTCGACTACCTCCCTCAAGATGCTGGCTAGCAGCAGGATGAGGTTACGGCTTACCTAGCGATTCCGAAAACAGCAGGACTGGACACGCTGAAGTTCTGGTCGGAGAAAAGCCCTTCTTTGCCTACACTGGGGGTTTCAGCAAGGGAACATCTCTCCATCCCTGGCTCAACTTCGGACGTGAAGCGCCTGTTTTCGATTCACGGAGCTCTAATCCGAGTTCGCCGCTCCCGACTCACGGTACTGAACACTGAAAATATCATTCTGTACCGTGAGCTGCACGAAATGCTGAGTGAAAAGCAATAGTTTTTTTCCTTTTATTGTTTCGTGTTTTCTTTTTTACAAATTATAATACAGACTGAACTTGTTGTTTAATTTTTGACTGTATCATGAGCTACACGAGATAAATGTTCAAATGTCTACCGTTCGTTTTCCTCTTTCCACTTTTTTGGTAATTTTTAGTGCAAATTTTTCGTGTTTCCCTCGTCTTTCGAGGATCCCTCCGGTCCCGTCTACAGACCACCACCCCAAGCCCCCACAGACAGGACCAGACGTCTGACGGGGATTTGATGGGTTCCTATCCAGAGCAATCGGTGAAATTCAGAATCCTGTCGGGGGGAGTGGAGTGGCGACCGGAAAGACTGAACGTGAGTGACTGGTCTGCACGTTCAGACCTGAAGCCCGGGCAAGACGTCGTGCCGCAAGTTTGGATATGTCGTCTAATTTTTCGCCGCACCTCCAACTTACCAGCTGCCGTATCAGCACTGCCGTCGTCCACAGCGTCCTGCCTGCACAAAACTGCAAGAGGAGGAACCACGTAGTGGAGGAATGCTTCCGCTGTAAGGAGTGCAAGATGCTCCAGTGTCCGCCGAGGTGCACTTTGCGGGTGCGAAAGGAGCGGCAAGCAGCAACCAAGTGAGTCCCAAACTTCCTGGAGGAACCACGTACTGGAGGAATGCTTCCGTTGTAAGGTGTGCAAGATGCTCCAGTGTCCGCCGAGGTGCACTTTACGGGGGCAAAGGAAGCGGTGCTCACGTCGCTTGGCCGGAGATTCGATCCAAGAATCCATTCAGATGGACCAACAAATCATGTCATATAATTTTTCCGCCGCACCTCCAACTCACCCACTGCCTCATCCTGGGACAACAGAGGAGCGTCAGCATTGCCGTCGTCCACAGCGTCATCCCTGCACAAACTGCAAGAGGAGGAACCACGTAGCGGAGGAATGCTCCCGCTCTAAGGAGTTCAAGATGCTCCAGTGTCCGCCGAGGTGCAATTCCCAATGAAAAAACCAGAAGGTCTGAGAGCTATACTTCTTTCTGTACTGCTAACCCATTGCGCCGCATGCTGGAAGCTACTGAGTCGGCAGAAAAGCTTATTCGGGTTCAACTTCTGCTCCGCGCTGGTAGTCTGACCAGCAGTAGCAGCATGCTGCTGGTTGATACTGGCGAAACTGCTGGTCCCCCCCCTGGTTGCTGAACCAGCACAAGAAGCATGCTGCATTGCTGCTAGCTTTAACCCAAGGTCCTTATGCTAACCCGGGTTAGTATAAGGACCTTGTGCTCAACCTACATCAGTGCTGTCTGTTGTTCTTCCAAGTTGTAATCGATATAGTTGAATCGATAAACTTGTGCTTTCAGCTTACTGAATCTCCGGGATACAAGTTTTTTTAAAGTGAAATATTTTAAGAAGAAAAACATTTATATTTGAGGCACTACACACACGAATTAACGATACCGACATACAAAAGAAGTAATTTCTTGTTGCCTCAAGTCAAGAATTAATGCGGCCTGGCAACGATGCGACGATGCGCTTGCTGGTTGCTCGAACTTGAACTTTGGGTGTCCCTAAAATGCGACCGCGACCTGCGACCCGCGACCCACTTTTGAGGAGAAGTCGCGTTAGCGCTGTCTAAACTGCGACCGTGTAGTTGCGACCCGCGACCCACGATAAGGGAATGCTTCCATGAGAATAAAATACGACTTCATTCGGCGAGGTGTATTGCGCGGCTATTTGTACGGGAAGAAGGGAAAGGGAAAATGGTGAAAATATTTATTATAACAAAACTACGATCCGTAGAATGTTTTTCTGTGCGCCGGAAAATGAATTTTTGGGTCACAGAATCAATTCTTGGGTGGCAGAATCAAATTCTTGAGTCGCATAATCAATTCTTGGGTCGCAAAATCGAATTTCAGGTCGCAGATTCAATTCTTGGGTCGCAGAATCAGTTTTTGAATCGCAGCAGTGGCGTGCCAAGGGGAGGGCAAAGTGGGGCAGCTGCCCAGGGCCCAGGTCGAGCTAGGGGCCCATTTTTGCTGTCCGAGGGGCCCAGAAAGGCCTCTAGCTGGGCCTTCAACTCCCAAGAATTAGGGATTTTGCCCAGGGCCCCAAAGTCCCTCGGCACGCCACTGAATCGCAGATTGAATTTTTGGATCACAGAATCAATTCTTGGGTCGCAAAAACAATTTTTTAGTCGCAAAATCGAATTTTGAGTCGCAGAATGAATTTTTGGGTCGCAGAATCAAT
This sequence comes from Leptestheria dahalacensis, assembly GCA_022114935.1. Classification (NCBI taxonomy): domain Eukaryota; kingdom Metazoa; phylum Arthropoda; class Branchiopoda; order Diplostraca; family Leptestheriidae; genus Leptestheria; species Leptestheria dahalacensis. Next base: position 55,029 of record JAIQCU010000015.1, on the reverse strand, counting down.
TCTTGGGTCGCAAAAACGAAGTTTGGGTCCCAGAATCGATTCTTGGGTCGCAAAAACAATTTTGTAGTCGCCAAATCGAATTTTGGGTCGCAGAATCGATTCTTGGGTCGCAGAATCGATTTTTGGGTCGCAGAATCAATTCTTGGGTCGCAGAATCAGTTCTTGAATCGCAGATTCAATTCTTGAGTTGCAAAAACAATTTTTTAGTCGCAAAATCGGATTTTGGGTCGCAGAATCGATTCTTGGGTCGCAGAATCAATGCTTGGGTCGTAACTTGATATCCTCAGTCCCATAGTGAATTACACAGTCGCGAAAATTCTCGGATCACAATTAGGTATATCTGGGTCGCCAAGTTTCTCGGGTCGATGAGAGGTCAAAGTGACAGAGATTTACATATAAAAGACCTACAGGATTCTTATTACTGGTAGTCGTGTTCTTTTAACCGTTACAACCATGAGCTCTCCTACACTTGCGTATGAAATATTAAGTGGTGCGGTTCCCTACGACGCCGCTAACACGATGCCTTTTAAACGTCAGCAGGAGAAAATCTTCTTTTTGAGGGTCCTGAAAATGGTGAGTACAGAATTTTAACAGCTAACAAAAGTTATACTAAAATGTATCGAACTTGGTTGTGGTTCTTATAAATTATTGAGCATACCCTGCTAGCTTACGTCTTTATAAATATCCTTGTATATCATATGTATCTGCTGGCCGTAGTAACTTTAACAAATGAAAATATTCATTTTTCTGAACAGTATGAGTAATTTTTTGTACACCATATTTTACCTTCACAGTAGATTTCCCTCACGGAAATGCTAAGAACGATGCAGCTGTGTACGTTAGATCAGCCCCGTCTGTGATTCGTAAGGTAGAACAGCAGGAAGGTCCTCCAGCTACCATTTACAAGAAGGAACGGAATCTTGGATCCGAAGCAGAGGTTGGAGCCATTAAACTGCGAGAGCCACGCAATCCGAAGAAGGTTTCGAACGCGAAGTACAACCATTCTCAAAAAACGAGATTATCTCGGGACGCCTTGTGGAATGTGTTAGCACTTGCACAGGACTCAGATGCGTGTCGCTTACTTGTGGCCCACCCTGATGTCTGTATGGTATTCGCCACCAACGAGGCCCTCGAGTTCGCAAATGAAACTATCCAGAAGACAGACCGACCGGAACCTGTCGTGTTCACGTACGACACTACCTTCAACTGCGGTGACTTTTACTTAACTCCGTTTGTCATGAAGAATCAAGCTGTGTACGTGCCGTCGTCAGATGCCCCAAACCCTCTTTTCCCTGTTGCCTTCGTCATCCACGAAAGAAAGCTAGAGGAAACTCATCGACTTGCGGTGACCAAGTTAAAGGACCTGCTTCCAGAACTGGACTCCAAGGACTGCATCATCTTAACGGACAGTGAGGCAGCTATTGTAAACGCCATTCAAGCCTTCCTGCCAACCACGAACCACTTCCTCTGCTGGAACCATATCATCAAGGACGTCGTGCAGAACCACGGAGGCAAGCTTCTAGACGTCGCAATATACAAAGAAGAAATTCGCAGTATCCTCGACAGCCAGTCAGAGGAAGCCTACGAGGAAAAGGTCAAGGCCATGGTATGTTGCCTTATCAATGAATTGCAGTTACAAAGTAGTAATTGACAATGTACTTGCAGAAGGAAAAGTTCGACAACGACACTAGCGGCCCTTCATCGAGTACTTCGCATCATATTTGGCACCAAAAATGACGATGGTCGGAGCGTGGAACTTAAAAAAATTAGGAATCGGTATGTCACATAAAACGCTAACCAAACTGATTTGTAAATTTTTTTCTCTACTTTTCAGGCAACCCTGGTGTCACCATAAACATGGCAGAGAGCTTCAATGCCTTACTGAAAAGGATACTCAAGCGTGAAGAAGTGCCGATGGACGTAATGATGATCATCCTTCGAGACATCCAAAATTACTTCTGTAAAGAGACGGTTCTTGGAAGGACAGGAAGGACCTCGTATCATACTTAAACTTCAGTAGCACCACTCTGCACAATATGCTATATATTTGATGTATATATATATATATATATATATACATCTCTAATACATTTATTTGACGTGTAAGGTTTACATACGTTAAACTAAGCATATCTTACAGATTCTGGCTTGGCGACTGAAGTCTCCGGTGACGAACCTCTTCAAACCAGCAGTCAAACGGCTCAACTCGGTCCCGTTTCCGATAAGTTGGGGTCTGTGGACTTGCCAGGGAATACTGAAGCTGGCAACCAAGAGCAGAAAGAAGAAACCGTATCTGTTCAAGGTACTTCAGCTTGCATTATTCCTCCATACAGATTGTACTTACACCTTTTATGTCACGGTTTGCAGAGAACCCGATTTGGATCAAATCCCGTGTAATCAAGTTGACACTTGATAGCCATAAGCGGGTAAAGGATCCGACTTCGTGGTTGGCAGCAGATGAGATATCAGCTGCACAGAAACTCCTCCAGAAGGAGTACAGGCATCTCCACGGTTTGCAGGACACGGGGAAGGGGTATTCGCAGGTTGGATGGATTCATCCCCGCTTTACTCCTGTTCCTGAAGCGGGCCGATTTGTGCAAATCCTGCACACAAGATGACCCAAGGACGATACAGGTTAGTGGACATTAAGTTAGGTTCCATATGTAGCTCAGTCAACTGGGTGTACATTGGTTGGAAAAAAGAATGCATGTTCAGTCTCTAAGCCGCTTCATTACTTTAGCACAAGACGGTGCTATATTAATGTAGGTAATTAAATGTAGCAGCTATTTTACTATAACATACGTGTGATTTTAACGCAGATCAGTAACTCAGTTTGTGACGACTCTCATTGTTTTCCGTAGGTCTGTGACAGTCTGAAATCAGGAACTCTGTGCAAGGATCTGGTCAGCCAAGTATCGTCGCTGCTACGCCAGTGGCAAGAAAACCAGCTTACGTTTCAAATCCTCAAGGTCACGCAGCAAGGAAATGGCTCTGATTGCGGGGTTTACGCCATTGCGTTTGCTGTGTTGCTGGCAGGCAAGAGTAATCCTGCATCTTTCTCTGTATCGAGAAAGTCTTCCCAAATCCGAGAGCACTTGTTAAAATGCCTAGAGTCTGGTCGGCTACTTGCTTTTCCAGCAAAAAAATCGCTTTGCCGCTCGCCTCAAACGTTCAGCTCTGTGTCAGTTGTTTACTGCAGCTGTAGGGTGAACCAAACAGATGAAGCCCTCATTGAGTGCACAACCTGTGCTGAGTGGTTCCACCAGTCATGTCTGGGCTTGGACCAAAGGCGTCGGAAGCGGGGGGGGGGGCCGAGGTGGCGGTCGCCCCCTCATCTTTTAGGGTGGGGGGGCGCCCCCCCTAATATAGAACCGTAACGTATAGAACTAGGGGGAGAAAGTTAAAAGAAATATATTTTTTAACATTTGTGTCTTAGTAATAACGCTCTGATACTAAACGATTCCGTAATTTGCCATTTGTGTGCCATGGCATTTCAGCGAAAGATATCGGAGCAACCGCGTGAGACAGCTTTCACTGTGGAGGGTTTCCGCCGCTGGAAAAAAGGGCCTGACAAGTTTCGAGAGCACGTTTCTAGTTCGTTTCACGTAATGGCTTGCTCTGCACACGCCCAGTTGAGCAGTGGCAATTCAGTTAGCGTCCTTTTGGATACATCAGCTGCGTTCTAAGCAGGAAGCAAATCGGCAAGCTTTGATGGCAATGATAACGTCTCTGCTGCACCTTGCGAGCTGCGGTTTGGGCATTCGAGGTCACGACACCAGCACTTCCAATTTTATGCAGCTGTTGGAGCTCAGGTCGAACGACCTTCCAGCTTTGAAGCAGTGGCTGAAGAAACGAGACAACTGGACCAGTGCTGAGATTCAGAACGAAATTTTCACTATGCTGTCTCATGAACTGCAACGAGAACTTGTGACTGGCGTTCGAGAGTCACCTTTCTTTGCCATTGTAGTCGATGGGTCTACCGACGCTGGAGGTTGTGAACAGTACTCAGTTTGTCTTCGTTATTGCGACAAGTTTCTGGAGGTGAAAGAACTCTTCTTGGGTATGTACAATCCAAGCGATACCACTGCCAAAACCATATTTAATGTAATTTGTGATGTGTTCGTACGTTTGGGACTCGATTCCAGCAAACTTCGAGGTCATTGTTTTGATGGGGCTTCTAACATGTCGGGAGTGTACAATGGGGTGAAAGCACTCTTAGCAGAAAAGCAGCCGAAGTCTATGTACGTTCATTGCGTGAATCATTCCCTAGATTTGGCTCTTCAGGAAATGGCTAGGGAATGCGAGTTGGTTTGCGACGCTATGGTTGCTGTACGTGAGGTAGCTAACAGTGTCCGTGAATCCGCTAAAAGACGGACAACGTATTCAAATGTCGAGGCGGGTAAGGAATTCGTCATCGAAGAAATCGATAGTAGTGACAGCGAACACGAAGTTGCCCCATTCGCTGTTAAAGAAGTTGTCCATGGTTCAAAACCTCTGCAGCTCTTGGCCCTTTGTCCCACTCGTTGGACGGTGCGGCACAAGGCGATTGACCGTTTCTTAAGTAACTACAAAAGGATTCAAAGCACAATCGATGCCATTGCGAGTGCTCAGGGAACAAAGCCCGAAACTAGAGCCAAACTTAAGGGTTATTCTAGTAAGATGAAGACTTTCGAGTTTTATTTCTCGTTGGCTATGACTGCTTACCTGATGAAACCCTGCGAGATGATCGCAACTGCTTTACAGAAGAGGAGTATTACCGCTGCTGGAGCGAAGTGGGCGGCAGACAATTTGGTAAAAGCTTTACAAAGCAAAAGGGAAGGGTTCACTGCTTTTTGGGATGCAGTACTGGAGGCGTCCGAAAAACTAGCTATTCATCCACCGAAAGAGAGGAGACATGCGGACGCTCCAGCTCGCTACCGCTATTCAAGCAATGCAGCGGCGGAGCAGATATCCGCGGAGGCTTTACTTCGAAAGAGTTTTTACGAAACAATCGATAACCTGATTTCTCTCGTGACTGAGAGATTTGATCAAAGTAGCCTGAGCCATCCCGTTGCTTTGGAAAACCTCATCTTAGACGTCACCGATCCCCCTAAAAAGAAGCTTGGGTTTCAAAAAGCTACTTCTGCAACGGTCGCTTCAGCGTTAGGAATCCATGGGGGGGATTTCGACGTTCCTAAGCTAGCTGCTGAGTTGAATATTCTGTGGAACGTTGACTTGAAGCTTTCAGAAGAGGCCCAAGTGAAAAGCAAAAAGGGAACTATGACGGTCAGTGACGTGGCAGCCGCAATTCGCAAGTTACCCGGAGTTGTCCACGATATGCTGCCGAATGCCGTTAAATTGATTCAACTCTGCACAACTGTGCCTGGCTCCTCGGCCAATGTGGAACGTTCGTTTAGTGCGCTTACCAAATTAAAAACATACCTTCGGTCAACCATGACTCAGGCCAGGCTGACACATCTCATGATTTGGTATGTACATAGAAAAGAAGTGGGTGTAATTAACCTTGTCAATGTCTGTAACAATTTTATACGAAAGACTGCTGAACGTTGTAATACATTTGGTAATTTTTGATCGAAAATGCGTTTTTCCCTCCGTTTGAGAGGTACCTTATGATATACGTAATGCTTTGCTATTAAAAGTACCTTAAGGGCATTGTTTAAGTCGAGTAACACAGGGCTTCATGGGTATTTGGTTCGCCCCCCCCATCCAAAAACTACTTCCGACGCCCATGGCTTGGACTGTAATGCTTGGAGTAGGGCAGTACGCTCATAGGCGTGGAAGGTTTTCTATTGACGTGCCACTACTTCTTCCTAATCTTTCGCCAGGCGATTGCTGGTACCCATGTGTAGCAAAGAATTAAAGCAAATTGCTCCAAAACGTGGACACTGTAATCAACCAAGAAGATTTAGACGATGAGGAAGCGTACGTTGAAGCATACCACGTTGGAGCAGGGTCAAATGCAGCACAGCACCCGTACACGGACTGCCAGGCATACAAAGCGAAAATAATTGCCAAAAGTTGGTAAGTTGAAAAGCCACATTAGTTATTCGCCAAGTTATGGTCATATAACTATATGTTACAATTAGGCAAACGAAGCTCGTTGGAAAGACAGCTGAATGATATGATTAACAATGCAACCCGGGAACATATTGAGCAACCCAAGGTAATCTCACCTTGCGTAAAATGAAATGATTGCTTCAACAGATTAATTTGGTTTGCAGAAAAAGGAGGACCCACCACACGATTCAGCAGAATCATAGAAAAGAAAGCGTGCTCTGGATGCCCTGGAACTGAGCAGGGAGGAGCTGGAGCAGCGAGTATTTCAGTTGGAAACAAATGCTACAAAGAAAAATGCTAAGTTGCGAAAACTGAGGACAGGTATTAATGACACATGCACACTTCAAATCAATCGTATGTTACAAAATATAGTTCCACTAACAGAGCATGACGAAGCCATGGATACCATATCATCTCTTCAGTCAAAACAGGCCGACCTGGAGAGGCGGATGCTGGAGAACAAAGGTATTAATTTACAAGCAAAAAAGCTTTTGCGTAACTTGAATGGTGCACTGAAGTACGACCTCACACTGGAAAAATTGCCAACTCTACCAAAAATTAATTCTTTGCGTATAAGGTATGTTACGGCTGACCAAAGTATGCACGATCTGCTCAAACAGAGAGGTCGGAACAACAAACACATGGACTTAAGTCCATGTGTTTGTGTTTAGTCCATGGCTTGATATCGAGTTAGAGGTAAATTCTACACTGCAACAGTTTATTTCCCATACAACTTGTATCCTTATAACAAGGGGAAAGTAATCAATGATTGTTCTGTTTCAGACTGAGCTGAAAGATGTATGTCTCCGAGTTATTTCTCTACGATGCCAAAAGATCAAACGATTTCAGAAGAATGACAAAGATTCTTCTGAAGTTGATTGCGGATGAAATTGGGCCTACGTCAACTGTGAGCGAACTGGATTCGAGGAAGTTGGGTTTACTGCTTGGTATGATTTTGTTTCTTTAACATTCATAGTGCTTTTTTTTTAAAATGGTTTGCATAAGGGTTATATAATGCTTGGTGAATATTGTTCAGTTAATCATGTGCGAATTGTTAGACTTTCCAGCACAAACATCAACAAAGTACATTGACTTCTGAAACAGACTAAATAATATCACATTCTGTTTTCAAAATACATTTCCCTCGTAGTATATTAAGAAAACGGAGCCACAATTTTCCAGTTGCCACCTTTTCTAAGAAAGTTGCCGGCAACTTGACCTGAATTTTGCGCTGCCATTTTTCCATTTAACTTGGACCACTGGAATTAGGCCGATAGAGTTATCTGGAATAAATTAAATGTTGATAAAACATTAATTATTGAAATTACAAGCAGCAACGAACGGACCCCAGCAAAAGGACGACAACGGGAGCCACGATGTAATGTTGATGAGTGTAAACTGAGGCTTTTCACACGTTGTAATGTACTTCATTTACTATTACACAATAGATCCCCCATCGTACATCTGTACACATATTCCAGAAAATGTAGGTAAGAATTACAGGAAGTGAACACAAGCTGCTTCCGACATTTCTCAGAATGGCGGCACGTTTGGTAAGTCAGGCTGATAGAAGACGAGGATTACTCATTAGTATAATGATTTCACGGATTTCACTTCGCCGAGGAGATGAAGAACGGGCGCTGTACTGTTACGTATTCGTTCAACCCGAATCACTTTGTCCCAGTGATGTTGCAGACCGCAACAGGACTTTCCTACGGTCCTCTTGAAGCGCCCGTTGCGGCTAACTTTGGGCAAGCCTGTGCCGGTACACGTACATCATCTTACAACGCTGTTGCTGCTGAGAAACCTGACGACGCTTTCGATGCTGAGCCTGACAATGCTGCTACCAGCGCATCTGACGACGTACCTGCTGAGAACCTTGACGACGCTTATGATGCTAAGCCTGACAACGCTTCTACCAACGTCAAGCATCCCACGCTCAAGAGCGCTGATTCCTTCCCTCCAGGGCAAATTATTTTACAGACAACAGAGCACGCAAATATTCAAGGTAAAGACAAAGCCATAGTACTGAATAGTGTTATGAATTTAGCTGTCAGTTCTGTCATAAAGCACTAAGCACACAGAAAATTCTGAAAAGGCACTTGAACGAATGCAAGGTTGCTAGAAGTTTAAGCAGTAGTATTCAACAGGGGTTCGCTTGCTCTAGGTGTGAAAAAGTATTCACAAGAAAAACTAGTTTGAATAGACATATTTCAGTATGTAGTGGGAAGCAAACTCAAACTAAGACTGCGGAGTGTGAAGGTTACTCTTGCGAGTTTTGTTCAGAAGTTTGCACCGACAGTGCAGATCTTATAACACACGTTCACTCTAGTCATAAGAAAACAGTGCAGGCCAAACAATTTCCTAGTTTTACAGCCTTCGAAAAATGGAAGGAGAATCTAGAAACCGAAACATTATCGTACTTTGTCAAGGAGGCAGGTGTGAAAAGAGGCCGGAATTACAGTTATTCACCGTTTTAAATGAAACCGAGATGGTAATTATGTCTCACAATCAACAGGAAAACGTACAATTAAACAGCAAGGTACGTCTAAACTAGGGAAACATTGCACTGCTTTTATGAATACGAAAATTGAAAACTCTAGCGGCCTTGTTTTTGTACTCTTCAGTAACGACCATTCTCATGAACGGACGGCAGCTCACTTAAAGGTTTCTAACATGATAAATGACATTTGCGCGAACGAACTCAGTATGGGTATGCCGATGAGTAGAATAGTAGAAAATGTTAAAAAAAGAAGCAAAAGAGAAGATTAAGGTCGGTTTACCCTTAAACAGAAATGATATGCTCGACGTGAAAGATTTGCATAATTTACAGCGGGATAGAAAGCTAGAACCATGGAAGTAAGACAGTTTAGAAGTCAAGAGTGTCGAAAACTGGTTAGAAAACTTGAAGAAGGATGGTGATCAAGTCTTAATGTATAAGAGCGCAGGGCAAACAAATCCAGATTATCCTAAATTGAATTCCAGTGATTTTGTTCTTGCAGTGCAATTCAAACCACAGATTTTTACCCAAAAAATTGCTCAAGATGTTATTTGTCTCGATTCCCACGCATAATATAACCCCTCATGACCTGAAGTTAGTAATTATAATGGCTTTAGACAACTTCTATTCAGGGGTCCCGTTGGCATTTTTTCTAACGAACATGGAAGATGAAGATGCGTTAACATACCAACTGGCACCCAAAAAGTTTTTTAGTTGTCGAGGAAGCCACACCCAAAACACACGGACGAGACCGGTGAAGGTACGTTCGCTGCACCGTGCTAAACGAGAGGCCTTCGCACTGCAGGACACAATCAGGTCACTTTTTCCTTTACTTTCCTGATTTCAATTTCAGGGTACGTTGAACGTACCACAGCCCCGATCCAGTACGCTTACAAGCTGACCTACACTGTTGGCGAGCATCTTAAAGGCCATTCCCAACACAGGTCTACAGGGTTTGCCATGGTTCCTGTCAGAAGAACGACGCCAGAGCAAGTGGAAAGCTTGTGTACCAAGTGCAACGAAGCAACCAACCAGAAACCAACTGCAGGAAACAACCAGCAACCAACCAACAAACGACCAGGGAACCTTTTTCCGATAACGCGTGCCGAACTTGACAACCGGAAACAAGACCCAATTCGAATGTGTAAAGCGAAAACGCGAAAAAATGCGACCTGTCTCGGACTTCAGTAGCTGAGCGAATGAACAGAGTTGAAGGAAATCGCTTGCTTTTATAGCAGCGCCAGGAGATGATGCGCACCGCACTGCTGTCACAGGAATTGTCAGGGATTAGTTCCGCATCGGCCACTAATCCCAGACTCCAAAGTACTGTACAATCAAGGGATTAGAGTTCAATATAGTTTAAGTGAACTTAAATTCATAAATATAATAAACTTATTCCATAAAATATATATTGATTATTTGATTTCATAATTTTGTACCATTATTGAATTATAAAATTAAGATTTACACAGATGAGATTGTTTTAAATACAGTAAATTGTTATTATTTTGATTATTACAGTTATATGAATATACTAATATACCAGTAATTAACAATTAAAACTAATAACTATTATTATATCTTCCAGTATTATTTATTACAGTTGTGAAACGGTATAGCTGACTATCTAATTTATATTATAAAATTACGTAACCTTTTACTATTTAACTGATTTCATACATTTAAGTATGAAATAACGACTACATCTGATGAAGACTAAAATCTGAGAGTCGAAACTCAATAACAGCCACATTATCGGAAACAAACTATGAATTAAAGTTTATGTTACACTTTATCGCAAGTTTTGTTTGAAAGGAGGTTCAATAAGTTGGAGATTTGCTGATCTATGAAGTTCATGAAATTCCGATTAAGTAAACTCGTGTAACCTTCTTGGCTGATATAGACACCCTGAAATCTGATTGAGAAATATCATCAAGAAAACTGCAGGACTGCAGGATGGATTCCCTGCGAATACTTTTGTTCCTCCTACACTTCTTTGTTTAAAACCAAGTAAACCTAAATATGAAACACCATAGTTAATGTAGTTTCTAATTAAATGCAGTATTTTGAAATACCCGCGTCCTTTATTGGGCTTAGTATAGATAGACAGAAACATAGATAGATAGATAGATAGACAGACAGATTGATAGATAAACGGATGTCCATATCCTTATTTGTATATACAGAATTTCCCATAAAAATCCACAAATCCCTTGAAAAGTTTTGATCTAAAAGTAACTTTCTCTATATTTCTATCTTTCCATATGATTTATCCACACATGTCTCAGAAACTGTCATGAATGAAATACGAAGGATTCAAGAATTCAAAACTAATAAGATCCATCTCTTTTGTGGAATCTGCCTCTCAAACTTATGAAACTGAATATTCCTTAAGAATCTTTAAGAATCGGTAAGATTCCTATGGGAATCTCAAAGGTAAAGCATGCAGCCAGTTAAGTTGCTTAACTTTAAGAATTCAACTATTAGGATTCATTTCATTTTGTGAAAATCACTGAAGTCTGCCTCCAGAACCACAGGAAATTCAAAAATCCCTAGGAATCTTCAAGATTCTGCTAGGAGTCTGAAACTCTGCCTCCGGCCATGGGGCGTCGTCAATTCGCCATTTACTCTACCTGCTATATTATCATCCATTGAATAAACTAACTTGCATATGCCGATAAAGAAATTTAACTTGTAAAATATAATAGTTATTTTAAGTGTATATCTTCTGTTTGAAAGTGTATCATCTTAATGTGTATATTTTTATGTTTAAAGTGATATTCGATTCGAAAATTGAATTGTACATATGTCATCATATAGAGTATAATGCCACCGCCATCTAGCGTGCAGTTAACAAACTACATTGGGTGTTATTTACACTAACAGGTTTTATATTCTTCCAGGTTACTATTGGCCAGCACATCAATACGCGGTGCCGCTGTTGTGTACTTGCTCCGTACGTACGGGAAAGGAAGGGGGTGAGAAAAAGAGGCAGGCGAAAGGGAATTACCGGCGCTCGCCATTTTCATGCAACTGCCAAAAACTTTCTAATTACCCAACTGGTTTTTTACGCGTTGCTCCCACAGCTGGGACGCAGATTTGTCTCCGAATATTGGAAAGTCTTGACCTGTTGTGGGCAAGAGCGCCTGAACGATACACTTGAGATTGAACAACCTTGACATCATATTATTACAACAGTCATTTAGATAAGAAAGCAGGGCTATTGTTGCTTCATCACTTTGCTCTTTCTGAGTCATTCGCGCGCACCCATCCGACGGAACAATGGCTGCAGTCCTTCTGAACCAGGTGGAAGAGGACGGGGAACTGGCCGATCAGGTTTGTCAAATCGGTTGAGACGTTTTGTTGCCTGTAGACTTGATCCGATATTTCCCCGCAGTTTGAAGATGCTGTCGAAACGTCAGAACCAGCGTCGTCCGAACTTCCGAGGTACGGTGTACTTAACGAAGTTGACACGTGAAATGAAAACCTAAGAGTTGCTTTTAGTTTCAAAGGTACCCGAATGGATTTGGACACTGCCATCGGACACGCCAAGCTAGCAGTCGATTGCTTCTTCAATAACAAATTTGCCGAGGCTAAGGCGGTGACAGAGCCATGGTACGAGTCTGGAATTCAAGAAAACGGGGAATTTTTGTTTAAAATGTTGTTTTTCACCCACAGGGCTGACTCGAGTACCTATCACGCGTTGGGATACGGCGTGTTTGCCTACCTTCAAGCTATGATGACGTTTGAACAAGTACACTTGGCCTTCTTCCCTTATGTTATTATCAACACAATTTAATGTCTTGTTTGTGTAGAAAGACATTGAGAACGCCTCCAACATCTTGAAGAAATCCGTCGAAGTGTGCAATAGATTCCGCAGGAAGTCGACCCTCTCCGAGTCTTTTGGCCGCATGATGAAACAGCCCGACTACAATTCCTATACTGAGGGTAACGACTCGCAAGCCCGAGATGAACATGGTTTTAATTAAAAGTCACTAACGTATTTTTTTATTATCGTTGCAGAAGAGATACACGCAGAGCTTTGCCATGCCGAGTGCCTCTTGTTGAAGGCAGTTCTCACCTTCGTGGAAGACGAGACTCTGGTCAGTTTTGTGAAAGGCGGATTGAAGATTCGCTCCTGCTATCAGTCATACAAGTAAGTTGAGAGTCGGAGACATTAATACTGTCGATATGAACTAATATGTTCAATTTTTAGCGAATATTGCTAACCGCTCAATTTGTAATTAATTTTCAGAGAATGCTGGAATATCTTAAAGCACCGTCACTGGCCAGAAGACGATCCGCGGAAGATGCACTTTGAAAGCGGCGTCCGGATGGGGGCTGGCTCGTTTAATCTGGTGCGCCAACCACTTAACAGTTATTTTGTCAAAAATAGATATAAACTTGTATTACTCAAGTAAATTAAACTAATAGTTTTTTTTTTTTAAATACATGTTTCAGTTAATCTCGTTACTGCCGCAGAGGATCATCAAACTGCTCGAATTTGTCGGTTTCTCAGGAAGCAGGGTAAATACTAAATCCTCAAGATGACTATATCTATCTATCTATCTGTATCTCTCTATCTGTCTATCTAACTATATTTCGATCTATCTATCTATCTATATATCGATCTATCTATCTATGTATCTATCTATCTGTCTGTCTATCTGTCTATCTATCTACATATCTATCTATCTGTCTGTCTATCTATCTATCTATCTGTCTAGCTGGCTATCTGTCTATCTATCTATCCATCTGTTTTAACGCCTGACTGATAAGTGGTAATACGGCTGACGTTATCGATAAGCTGGCTTTTGAACGCGCTCTTGTAAATCAGGATTTCCTTGTGTGTGTAATGGCTTATCAGCCTAAGTGAACCATCTCCCTACATTCAGAGACTGAACATAATAATGATAACGATAAAGTAAACCAGGATCGTAGCCGTCGCCCGCATACCACTCATGTTGGTACGTGATGACTCGCGTTGGTTCATGCTGATTCATAGCGAGTCGTATATCGTTTTAGACAGATTTTCACGCTCTTTTCACCTGATAACCATGTCTTTTTAGAGGTGTTTGTGATTCCTGCATTAATTTATCGCTCATGTTTACAGTTTTTTTATATGAATGTCCCTTCCCCTTTCCCTTAGTCGGTGGGTTTGCGTGAACTGGAGAAAGGTTACCATCTAGTCGGCAGCTTACGGCGGGTTCTCAACGCCCTTATCCTAGCTGGATTCCATTTGGTTGTCGTCTACACTCTCGGGATCGGCGAGGGGGATCTAGTCCAAGCCGAGGCTATTGTCCAGGAGCAGCTCCAGGTGATACAACTTTTAATGTCATTAAAGACTTGATTTCAGATGTCTTAAAACATACGTTTCAGTTTAAATTCAAATCTAACTTTTAATTGAAACTATAACCTAAATAAATACGTGATTTTTAAATGCTGTGCTTTAAAAGACTTACCCCGACGGCGTGTGGTTCCTCTTCTTCCGCGGCCGACTGGAACTTGTGCAAGCTAACGTGGACAGTGCAATCTCGTGGTACGTGAAAGCGTGGAAATCGCAAAGCGCCTGGCCGCAGTTTCACCACATCTGCTATTGGGAGCTCATGTGGGCTCACAGGTAATCTAATTAGGAAACTGGAATTAAAATTTAAAAAAACACCTTTCGATTAATAAAATAATTATACCGGATAATAAGAACGAGATGATGATAATATGAATTTTTTTTAAAAAATAGCATGAAACAGGATTGGTCGACTGCTGCCGATTACGCCGGTTACCTGCTGAAGGAGAGCCGCTGGTCACGCTGCATGTACGCCTACTTCCGCGCTGCTCTCCTCTCCATGCAGCCTGATCTCAGCCAAGAACAGAGGGCCGAACTGGTGGGCCTCATGAGGTTAAAAAAACACCCGTTGATTAGTACTAATCACCGATTTAAATTAAAATTTAAAATTACATAAACACTTGAGAAATAGCGAAGTGGGTCACGATTTTATTGATCAGCTATTTAAATAATATATTGTAAATACTTACGAACAATTGAATCAAAGTAATTGAGCTAAACGCTTATATCGCGGTGAAATTTCGTATCTAATTAATTTGTATGGCAGTTGTCAATTCAGCTAAATGATAACATCGTGAATATAATTTTATTTTGAATTTGTGAAGGGACTTGCCGTCGTGGAAGCAGCGCATCGCCGGCAAATCCCTGCCCATGGAGAAGTTCGTCGTCAAGAAGAGCCAGCGTTTCTTCGCCCAGAAGGAGCGTCTGCTGCTGCCGGCCGTTGAGCTGCTCTACGTGTGGAACGGGATCCGTATCGTTGCCAAGCAGTGGACCCTGATGGAGTCTTTCTATCGCCTGGTCGAGAGGGCCGTCAAAGACCTGGAGGACCAGCCGACCAAGGGCAAGTTCTACTACGACGATCTGGCCCTGGCGCTGCTCCTCAAAGGCTGCTGCCTCCGCTTCATGGGCAGTCCGCTCCAGGCGGAGGATTGCTTCCTCCAGGTGACCAAGCTGGAGAAGTCGATCCAGGAGGACACGTATTTGGTGGCGTACAGCGTCGCCGAGGTGGGCTTCCTCTACCAGTCGATGGGCAAGCTGGAACAGGCTGCCAGCTGGCTGGAATCGGCCAAGTAAGATTTCAAATAAAATTCAATAGTCATCGTAGATAAGTAAAATTCGTTGTTTATTTTTATCATTTTGCAGGAATAATTACAAAGGCTACAACCTGGAATCGCGGCTTCACTTCCGGCTGCACGCTGCTCTTCACGACCTCCGAGCTGCCCTCAAGGGCGAGCACTCGCCGGTGAACGGACAGCAGGGCGACTCTGCGGACAACTTCACCGAAAACGGCAACTGAGAAGACGGCCAGCGTCGACGGCAAAACACGGAAATTATTACCTCGTTACGTTTTTTTCTCTTTTATAATTTTTTAAAATATAAATTAGCCTCTATTTAGTAATTATCTTAATTAAAGTTAATTCAGTTTAATCTAACATCTGCCATTGATTTTCTCTTGCCCACGAAGAATCTATTTCCTTTTTTTTTAAACCTAGGAGAATGTACTTTCGATCCTCTCTGCATTCCATTTGCCCGGGTTCTTAGATTTGATCTTATTTTGTTTAGAAAAAGAGAGATGTATTTAGCGAGATCAAAGTTTTTTTTACAGTTTAACTCATATATCGGAGCTTATAACAGACTTAAAAGAGAAAATTCTACTCTATATATTCTCGTTGTTTAATCAAGTAAATCAGTCGTCTGAGTGTTGTGAAGTACCCGTGTGATGTTAGAGAATATTTATGGGAAACCTGAGGAAATTTCCATCGGTTGTGTTCAATGTTTTTTTAATTAATTTGTTTTTACACCATCCTAATTTTTGGTGGTTTCAAAAAGAGGAAATTCGCAAATATAGCAGTTCAAATAAAAGTTTGCAATTTATACCTTTTGACTGAATTAAGATAATTAGATTGATTTTAATTAGTAACGGAATGAAAGGTTGAGTTAATAAGATCACTTTATATGAATTCACATCTCCAATAATTTAGTGCTGCTTTCCCGTTTTAAATTAGCATCAACTTTAATTAAAATTAGCCAAGGATTGAGATTAATATGCACAGAGTAAATCAGCAATTGATCAGAATACTGGAGTCAATCCTTTTCATTTGAAATCTGAAATCAGCAGGATTATGGAAAACGAAATGAGTTAATCCGATCACTGCAACTTGAGTAATCTCGACAGGGGGAATTAAAACGCGCAGGAATTTCCAGCTACCACAGATTAGGTTGTGTAATCCGAGTTTTAGTAACGGCTGACCTGACGCCAACAACGCGATTCGCTGGAATTTCGGCAAAATTTTTTTATTTTTGTAAAGATCCGTTTTGAAGAGGGAAAAAAAGGAAAGGAAAGGGTAATAAAAAGAAAGACCAATCAGGTCACGTAGCGGTATTTAGACAGTGAAAAGGAGGTCAGAGGTCGTACAAGGTCTAGTAGGTGACCGGGAAAAGTTCAGTTATTCTGCAGGCGTTGCACGGTGCAGCAGCAGCAGGTCGTCACGTTCTGACGATCACTTTTTCTCCCCTTGAAATTTCCCCCCTTGACGTTTCTTCCATTTCAAGTTATTGATTGAAGAGTGTGTGTAATATTCAGAGAGGCACACGTGTTTAAATTGATATTCAGCCGTTCAGATTCACCATGCATTTGAATCGACTCATCGCCCTCGTGTTGGTCTTCGTGGGCAGCTCGACAGCAGCTCAGATTGCAGGTATTACATTTGATGACATTACGCTAATTGCATTAACATCTCATAGGCGTTAAATAGGAATTTCGCACCGAAGATTAGCAATTAGTTCATCCGTTAAGTTAATTTTGCTGTAATTAAGTATAGGGTCAACTGACTGGTTGAGGGGACGTTTGTTTAAAACGACACAAAGTCGTGTCGGTTCTCTGAATACCGAGGTGAAAGTTGGCCAGGAAATTGGTGAAAGTCTAGTCACTCGTGAATCCCAGCTAAAATATTTAGCACTATGTTTAAACCCCTATCGTTTTATGCTAATTCTATCCTGCTAACTTGTAATATTACTTAATTTAATTATAATTACATTTTAAGTTTATAGTACATAGAATTCGTGAAGAAATTTCGTTGCGTGATCGTTAGCAGGCGGATGCGGCGTACGTCCGGAGGTGGGGACGCGGATCGTCGGCGGTCAAACATCGTTCCCGGGACGCTGGCCCTGGATGGTGGCTTTCTTCCGGGGAAAGACTCAGTACTGCGCCGGAGCGCTCATTTCCGACCGGCATATTCTCACGGCAGCTCACTGTGTCAGCGGGTAAGTCCGTTGAAAAACACTCATCTTTCTAAATGGATTATCTCTTTGAATTAATTCAGTTCTTATTATGTAATACGATACAATAATCTATCTCGTTATTCAGTATCGATTGAACCCATTGATATTTTTAATTATTGAAATACATATGTAACTAATCTATTTATCTGTGTTACTATTATCCTGTTTATCTATCTATCTATCTATCTGCTTATCCATTCATCTTCCTACATCGATGTATATCTGCATAGCTATCTACGTATCTGTATATCTATCTATTTATCTATCTGTATATCTGGATCTACTTCTAGCCTATCTATCTAGCTGTTTGTGTATCTATCTATCCTGGTCGAAGGATCTATCACCTATCTGGTTTAAGTCTCTAGTTCAATGCTGCTAGGTATGTAACTATCTATCTACCTACCTTCCTATCTATCTGTCCAACTATCTAACTACTTGTCCCTGTTGTTTGCCTATTTTTACCCTCTATCTATCTTTCTATCTTTCGATCTAGCCCAGTTATGTTCATCCTAATTGCTACCAAGTCTTTATATTCATTGTTATAACCCTTCACTAGAAGTACAACTAGTAGTTTCAGGTTAAATTTTACTAGTTTGGTATAAACTTGTTTAAGTAACGTGAAAGTGTTGTTTTGTATGGGAATATGAAAACTGATGCGATTCCCGGGGGTTCATTGCAGGTTCCGTCCGCAAATGATACGCGTCCGGATCGGCGATTTCGATTTGAGCGGCAACGCCGACAATGCCACCAGTTCGGGCACCAACTACTTCGGAATCAGCAAGATGGTGATTCACAAAAACTACGAGGCTCGATCGCACATGCACGACATTGCCGTACTGCGGCTGGATCGCGTCATTCCGTTCTCGCCTTTCATCCAGCGCATCTGCCTGCCGCCGCCGACGGAAGCCACTTTCGAAGACAGGACTGCGGTCGTTGCCGGTCAGTCTTAATTAAGAAATTCTTAATTAGACTAATTAACGCACTCACTGAATTTTTTAAAACTATAGTTTAAAACATAGGTATAGTGAAAGTAGAACCTGTGTAGTATGTATAGTAGGACAGTAGTACACATAGTATTATAAACATGGATTCTAGACAGGTAGGTAGATAGACAGATAGATTGACTGACAAGTAGATAGATCGACACCTAACAAGTGACGTAATAGACTAATTTGCGGTTGTACGTGTGCCACAGGCTGGGGAACGGTGGCTTTCATGGGGACGTCGAGTCCTTGGCTGCGGGAAGTCGAGGTACCCATCTGGAACAACGACGCCTGCTTCAGCGCCCTCAAGAAGTACGTCTACAACACGACGCTCTGCGCCGGTAACAAGGAAAAGACCGCTGATGCTTGTCAGGTAGATTCACCATTAGTCTATATTCATACAATCGCAGATCTCTATAGCCAATATGATTGAATTCGCCTTTCCTGATTGTCATTACCCGATTGAAGAGAGGACTACAGGTTCAACAGTCGGTTAAGAGTTTAACCTCACATCTACTGAAGTCTGCTTTATGAATCAGTCAAGTTCAGTTAGTGGGTGTGTGTACGAAGTCGTGGTTACTCACTTTCAGTACGGGGGTTGCTGTTTTTCAAATCACGACCGATTTGTTTCGTGTTATCTGCCTTAACTTTCAGTAGATATCAATAATGAACTGTCTGAAATCCGTATTGTTAAACTTTAAAGTAGCTGGGTTAGGAATATCTAGCCGATCAATCAAATGCAGGGCTCGTGAGACTGCACCTCCGTCTATTCGATACGATATTTGGATATCGTCGACATGTGTAGTTCCAAAATCTGCCGCTAGATGGCGCTGTTTTTAATACGAACATGGTACTGCAGTACCTTTTATATCTCAGTCTCAGTTCACAATTCAAGTTAACAATTGACTGTGACAGTAGTATATTCATATTTAAACTTAATACTCAGCGGAATTAAGTTAACTAATGACTTTTACCCGTAGGGCGATTCGGGAGGTCCGTTGATGCTGCAGATGGGCGACGGTCGGTGGGCGGCCATCGGCGTCGTCTCCTGGGGGATCCGCTGCGGTGAACCCAACAAGCCCGGGGTTTACACGCGCACCAGTCAGTACACTGAATGGATCCTCAACGCCGTTAGATCAACCAACTAATCCACTTAGCACCTCCTTCATTATATGCACCTCTTTGACCGCCTGTGTCGTACACTTCATTCACCTCGCCCCGTGTGCCTCAATATAAATATTATTTAATGAAATCAAACACACGAGCAAAGATAACTATACTTAAAGTTAAGATCTACACGTTTAGTTTAATGACACTAAATACAATGAGTCGACTCGGTGAAATGTCCTTGAATTGATACACAGCACGATAGACGTTTTATTGTTGTCAAGATTCTTTAATGAATCTTGTATTTAAACTATAATGTCGAAGATATCACGGTAAGGCACAAAAAGAGTTAACAGCTGACTGGATCAATAATCAAAAGATAAAAGATAAAAGTTACTGGACAACGAAGCTGATTACGTGAAACACGATCCGGACTTTGTGGTTTTGACTTTCACGCACTGGTCGTACGACGACTTAATTGCAATTAGACATTAAAAGACAACGTCTGTAGAAAACCGACGTGAGTCAATGTCGTGTGGCATAATACGCACTATTTTTAATTACTATAATTTTCTGTAATAGGCTATTCCTGTATAATGATACGTTCAATAGAACCATGGGTGGAACATACAAGTCGACTTTGGAGTTCACTTTGAAGTCGACTTCAAAGTAGCATGTTAAGTCAACTGTCTAGTGGCTTGTAAAATCCGACTACTCTGAAGTTGACTTTGAAGCCGACTCTACAGTCAAAGTTCAAGTCAACTGCCGAACTGTGTAATAGTTTGATCTTGTGAGATATGTCTACCAATAAAGTTGACTTTGAAGTCGACTTCTGAGTAAGTTTTCCACTCAACTATTTAGTCGGAAACTTCGTATAATATGTCTATTACTACGAAGTAGACTTTGAAGCCGACTTAAATATGAAGTCGACTGTAAAATTAAACGTTGTAACACATATCAACTATGAAGTTGACTTCGAAGACGACTTCGAAGTTCACGAACCACTTCTTTTACACAACTGAACTTGACAGTCATATATATTGTGTTATTCTAGACCCTTTTGGGATGCTGTAAACTTCATTATTATAATATATTGTAATACAAGACCATCTTAACCGAATATAGTAAACAAATAATATAGAGTAATATAAACAACAAGGTATGGTGATGACCCCGAAGGTTAAAGGTGTAAAAAGACGGTTGATATCATATCATCATATGACTAAATCTAAAAGGGTTAAACAGCCAGATCTTCCCTTTTCGGAAGAATGCATCTAGGAAGAACGGTGTATCTCCAGGGTGCAAGGTGCATACGGGCACATAGGACACAAGATGCTACTCTGCAGCCGTAATGTCGCACCGCTCCCTGATGGCAAAAGTCGCTCGAGATCTTTGCCTGTATACCAATATCCAGCGTGTGTCGCTTCGACCCGGTAATTCCCTCAAGTTTTCACGGTACTTCTCTCTAGAGAGGTGGAGATGGAGAGAGGGTTAGATAGATAGGTAGATAGATACACAGATGGACAGACAGATAAATAGACAGATGGGTAGATAGATAAACAGGATGATCTGGATAGATAGACGGATGTATAGATAGATGGATACACAGGATATATACATAGACGGATAGATAGGTAGATAGATAAACAGGATAGACATATAGTTAGATAATTAGATAAACAGGATAAACTGGATAGATAGATGGACAGAAAAATAGATAGATGGATAAACAGGATATATACATAGACGGATAAACAGATAGATAGATAGATAAATAGACAGATGGATACACAGATAAACAGGATAGATGGATATACAGATAAATAAACGGTATAAGACAGAGACAGATAAACAGGAAGATACGTAGACAGACAGGTAGATAGCTAGACATATTGACAGACAGTTAGATAGATAAAAAGGACATACAGGTAGACAGATAGATATGTATAGGTAGATAGACCGATAAATAGATGGATAGATTGACATATAGGTAGATGGACAGACAGATACACAGACAGTAAGACAGACAGATAGATAAGTAGATAGAGGTAAATAGGTAGATAGATTCATAGATATAGGCAGGTAGACTGACAGACAGCTACAGATATACAGAAAGGTAAATAGACATACTGACAGACAGTTAGACAAATAAAAGGACAAATAGGTAGACAGATAGATACGTAGGTAGATAGACAGACTAATAGAGGGATAGATGGACATGACGACAAATAGGTAGATGTATATACAGACAGACAGATAGATAGACAGGTAGGTAGGTAAGTAGATACACAGATAATCAGGTAGACAGATAGACAGAAAGATAGATATACATACTGACAGACAGTTAGACAGATAAAATGGACAAACAGGTAGACAGATAGATACGTAATGTAAGTAGATGGACATATAGATATATGGGTATGGATATAGACAGACAGTTAGACAGACAGATAAATAAGTAGATAGATAGGCAGGTGGCTAGGTAGTTAGATACATAGATAGGCAGGTATATAGACAGAGAGAGATCCATAGATAGTCGGAAAGATAGATACAGACAGATAGATAGATAAATAGGTAGATGGACAGACAGGCAGATAAATAAGTAGATATAGAGAGGTAGACAGGTAGATAGATACATAGATAAGCAGGTAGACAGAGAAAGAGCCATAGATAGACAGACAGATAAATAGGTAGATGGACAGACAGACAGGCAGATAGTTAGACAGACAGATAAATAAGTTGATAGATAGACAGATAGATAGGTAGATAGATACATAGATAGGCAGGTAGACAGACAGCCAGCCATAGATAGACAGACAGTTAGATCGACAAATAGATAGATTGCTACATGGATAGGTAGACAGAGAGGGAAAGAGAATTTCCTTTCTGCCGCACGCTCACGTCCCAAAAGCCCAAAATAAGAATCGGCCAATTCTCCAACGCCAACTCGCATTTACAATTCTCTTTTGGTAGTCCTAGACACACGTAAAGCCCTTACCGATGGCAAGTCCCGTGAAAAAGGAAATAATCAAATAAAATGAAATGAAATAAAACTGAACCATCTGAGATGTCACTCGATCCCCATCGCCTCCGGGAAAAATATGACAAAGATCAAACTTAAACATTTTTATAACATAAAATTAATTTAATGATTCAGAAATATTCATTGTGATAATCGGTGTTGCTGTATCTTAATTACTGTCTAATTTAAAGTATATGTTATAACTACTAAGTTCGATAACGATTCCGATTAAGTGTGTTTGAAATGTTGAAACTACAGTTCCCTGTGATAAATTTGCAGAAAGAATATTCAGTACCTGCTGAACGACCTACTGCTAACACGCCTGCCTAACGCTGCCTACCTGTTGAATTTGGGCAAACAACAGCAGTTTCAGCAGTTCCTACCTTCATAAGCCCTACCACAGGGATTATCAATTGAGATATCGAATATCGATATCGATACATAATCGAATGGCATATTGTGTATACAGTCTATTCATCATTTCATTAAGAATCTACCATTTTACCTGCTGAAACTAAACAGTACAGTATCATTACAACTATAGGCTATATAACACAGGACAATTATAAGCTGCATAAGGAGTAGTTTATGGTAATCCAACGTAAAGTGATATTATGACACCAATTACGAGTTTATGCAGTTAAATGTTAAATAGAAATACGATTAAGATATGGTCTTAGGCGTTTCTGGGATCCTGGCTTCAAGGGGTGTTTCTAAACTGCAACCAGCGAACCACAACAGAAACCGCAGGCAAGACATTCCCCGGATCCGTCGGCCCTTCGGGAAAATCTGCTCGCAAGAGGTCAAGGTTCGCCGGTTGCAGTTTGGAAACACCCCTGGAAGACAGGGTCCCAGAAGATCATCTCATCCCTTGTCGTATATTACAAGGTGGTAAATTAAACGACAATGTGACATTCTTGGAAGACAAACGATGAATCTATATACTTGTAATAGATTATACCAGCCAGCTCCATAATTCCAGTCTACTTGTGCTTATGGAGGCAGCAACTACTGAAACTGCTGATGTTCGCCCAAATCCAGCAGGCAGACGGTTAGCAGTGGGTAGTTCAGCATTGGGGCAGCCAGGAACTGCTGAAACTGCTGACATTCGCCCAAATCCAGCAGGCAGACTACGGTTAGTCGACATCAGCGTTATCTCCAAGTTTGGCACTCTTAATACTTCTAACACTTTCTTAATACTCTAACACTTTTAAACTCTCAGCTTAATAGCCAATACTTCAAAGTTTAAAGTTAACCAGATTGCATCAAATTTAACCATAACACAATCTTCCCCATTACTCACTTATTAACATACCATTAAGTCTTATTGTAGGTATGATTCACCTATTCATCTAGTACTTATATAACTAATTGTTTACTAGATTACTTGTAATTCCTCCTGATTAAATTCCCAGATTAAAGTTAAATGCATCAAACAATAAGGAAGCCAAATAGAGCAGTTAATCTTAGATTTACATCACAAGTGACCGTTTCATTCATCTTCTTAAAAAAGACTTAAAAACAATAAAAATAACCCGTTTAAGTAAAAACCTCAATTGCCTAGAATTAGTATTCACCTTCGAAAACACATTCCGCACGGCTGTTGCACGACGACACACCATTTGCCGAATTTCTTTCCTCTGCCCGGGCGCCACTAAGTCCCGCCTCCTCCAAGGGTCACGTGACTCCAAAGGCCGGCCAATCAGCGCCGGGGGAGCAGGGTCGGGGGCGGGGCCTATGAACCTACCGCTCGACTATAAAAGGCCAGCGATTCCGTTCGTCCCGTCACAGCGTCTTTCCAGTCGCACTTGTCTCCAGTATTCTCCAGAGTTTCCCATATTTCAGATCAACTGAAACCGCTTAATCAGTCAGAAACATGTTGAAAGTCGTCTTCCTATTGGTCATCGTCGCTATGGCTTTTCAAATGAGCCTCGTCGAAGGACGAATGGAAGGCGATCTCGCGGCCGTGGCTGACGCTCTTCGCTACCTTCAAGAACTCGATCGAGTCTACGGACAGGCTTCTCGACCAAGGTTTTTTTCCTTGTTGATATTTATCTTTAACTGTAGTTAAAGTCCATTCGTATTAAAGTTTATTGATGGTTTTATATATCCCCTCTTCAACCATGCATGCTTGCATTTTGCGTGCACTTGTACTTGACTCGTTACAGTATGTGAATGTCATCGTTGTATGTAAAGACACCGGGAACTTTTGAAATTTCGCGCCAGATTCTAATGATCGATACTTAAAACATTCTTACGTGAATCGATTGACAATATCGAAGAATTTGTCGCGTATTTTCTTTTGCAAGTTCTGGGTGATATTGTCTGTTACTTAAAGCCCAGTTGGATGCCACAGTACGCCGCACTTCTGCCTCGACATTTCATTACATAAAACACTTAAACACCCCCCTTAACCCCGCCCCCCTTCCCACACAAGTCGCACACCATCTTTTTCTGCAAAATTCACCAAAGATTTACAGTTATTTAAATTCAAATTGACGTGAAATCTATACTGGCATCGTTTCACCATTTTTCAGTTTCCCATTTAACTCAAAACAATCCTTTTTGAAACAATTAAAACGTTCTGGGAATTTCGAAGGACAAATCTGAGTCGATTTTAACTTAACTGATTTGAATTAACAATTATGCCCGTAACCAAATTGTAACAAGCGAAAGGATAAAAAATGGTGGAAATGCTTAAAGATAGAGACAAAGAGAGAGAGAGAGAGAAAGAGAGAAATTATTCAGGGCCGAGAAGGAGATGGGTACTGAAGTGTTGCTTGAGTGTGGGCCTGTTGTGGCAGACAGCCGGGCTGTGCCTGCTGAGACCGAGACCGAGGCGGAGCCGGTCAACTTGGGTCACATCGTCCGCTTGCTTCACCTGCACCACCTCGAGAAGCACTACGCTGTCAGAGTCCGACCCCGGTAAGCTAATATATAACCGTACTCAGTTAACCCATCTATCTGTCTACCTATCATACCTATCTATCCGTCTATCTGCCTATGTATCTAGCTGTCAAGCTATACGCACCTGTCTGTCTGTCTATCTACCTACCTATCTATCAATCTCTCTAACTACCTACCTGCAATAGCTGTCTATCAATCTATCTGTCCGTATATCTGCCTATGTATCTAACTATCCATCGATCAATCTACGCACCTGTCTATCTATCTAACTCTCTCTAACTACCTACTTGCATAGCTGTCTATCAATCTATACATCCATGTATTTATATTTATATGTCTGTCAATCTATCTACTCAACAATCTATTCATCCATCTATCTACCTACCTATCTTTCTAACTACCTACTTGCACAGCTGTCTGTCTATCTGTCCATCCATCTATCTATGTATCTACAAATTTATGTCTGTCTACTATCTACTGCTTGTATATCTACCTATCTATTCACCCATCTATCTATCTACGTACGAGTCTATCTCTCCCTCTACACATCTACTCTATCTATCCTATTTACCCGTCTGTCTATCCTCTTACCCGATACCCACCTACCTGTCCATCTATCCACCTTTGTCTATCTGTCTTCATTTATCTCTCTCCATCTATCTGTATACCCACCTACCTATTCGCCTCTCTATTTCTCTCCCTCTACGTATCTAACCTCCTATCTATCTATATCTGTCCTGTAATATAATTCAAATCGCACAAATATAACAACAGATACGAGTAAATAATGAAGTATGTGTAATACAAATAGCTTCGTTGTTTACTTTTGACCTACACGTCTCAAATTTTACTGAACAATGTTATTTCCCGCAGTCGAAATAAAGGCCGTCAGAAATGACAGTCTTTACATTAATTCTACCAACACCAAGAAATTATTTCGTTACAGAATTAAACTAACAGACATTTTTCTTGCTTCAACTTAATTACTAATTCATCTATTACTATTGTAACTATCTACTTTCACGATAGATGCAGATTCATATCATAATTTCAAATTATCCCTTACTAACCAACTACCGCTATCTTGAATTCACTGTATTCGGTTCCCGGGGCGCCCGACATCTTTGATGTACAGGTTGATTTCTATTCACTCTCCTCGCTTACTGCAATTTGTCATTCAGTACATGGATAAGTAAATCACAAGTTTGTTGTTTTTACTCGCAGGTTCGGAAAGCGCAACCGCCCTCCGCTGTCGTCTTACGAGGAAGTACCGGTAAAGCTCGATTTCCCTACACCATTCATTGCATTTCATGAAGATAAGTCAACCCAACATTTCCAACTACTAAATCGACTTTAATCAATCGATACTTGACAGGAGGACTCTGATGCGTGGCTGATCTAAGGTCCACCCGCAAGCCGTCATCAAGCTCTCCAGCTGACACAGGAACGACACGAAGCTTTTGCATTTCCTCCTGAATTCAAATCGCCATTCTTGCTGAAACGACACAATGAATCGACCCACCTCAAGTGGGCCAATTTGCCACGCTGTTTCCTGTAAAACCGACTTGATCTCGTCAATACACAACAAGATTATATGAATGAAAACCTGGGCCAATCTCCTAAAATGGTTATGTCGACTGAGAAAACCAAAGTCTAGTAGATTTCAAGTCAAACATTAACAGCATAGAATGTATTTCTCACAAGAAATCCGAAGCGTCTGCCAGCGAACTGCTAATTTCCATGGCTGAAGACGAGTTGATTCGAAGGCTGGTACCGGCGACTGCTGGCGAGGGCGAGGCAGCAGCTGCTGGCGAACTGAAAGAGGCGGGAAGTTCGAAATCGAGGGCGCCGTCGAAGGGTGCCGCTTCTCTGACGTGCAGCTCGAGTATCTTGTTCAGCATGGTGGTGGAGAAGGCGTCGTCGGGCTTGCAGCCGAGAGCCTTGTGGAAGTACTCCAGCGCCTCGCCGTAGTTGCCCAAGAAGGCGTGGACAAAGCCGATGGACGAGAATGTCTGGGCGTGGTCCGGTCGCAGCATTAGAGCCTTATAAGTGGTTATTCAATTAATTTATAAGTAAAATTTAACATCAATATAACTCAACAATGGTAATGAAACAATATACACACCTAATAAGTTTCTAAATATATAATAACAATAATAATAATAAAATAACATGTGCATATCTATATTAATAAAGGACCATTTTTTGACGTCCAAAACCGGTCCGAAAAGAGACAATATATTATTAACAAAGCACAAAATTGTCGCATCAAATTTCGGACTATTTTTTTGTAAAAATTCAGAATACATTTGCAAATTTTCACAGTATTTTATGTGTGTGCAAAAATTGATCAAATTTCGCAATATCTTGTCGCGCAAAAGACCAAACTTGGAAAAGGATTCGCACAGGAATAACCGATATATTATGTTTCATATAGAACTCTTATATTATATAATATATTATGATATATATCTATATGGATAATATACCGAAAAAATGTTGCAGAGATAATTTTCCTACATTTTTAAAGCTATCGTTCGATGCTATCAGAGGAACGGTTGAATTTATAAACGAGAAAAGAGGAAAAATGGGTAAGACGCGCATGAGCAAGGCAAAGCCACGTCAGCGTCTAAGCCTTTTCACCCGATAATGGGGGTCTAATTATAATTATGCAATTAAACTAATTACAAAATAAAGGATAAAAGCGTAAAATCATAGTTGGCTAAAGAAATTTTATTAGTAAAACAGTAAGGGCATCGCTAAGTTAGCCTAAGAAGTCGACTAACCCAACTTGAGATTTGACTCGACTTGTCGACTCATCGGCTTAATCGAATCGACTCGACTAAGCGTTGGCCTGCGTATTTTCGCCTTTGATTCGACTCGACTCATGACTTTGGAAGTCGACTAACCCAACTTAAGATTTGACTCGACTTGTCGACTTATCGGCTTAACTGAATCGACTCGACTTGACTCGTGATTTTGCAAGTCGACTAACTCGACTTGAGATAGGACTCGGCTTGTCGACTCATCGGCTTAACTGACTCGACTCGGGTACAAGTCGGGTCGAGTCGTCGACTTGACTAAGTGGTCCCTTAGACGAGAGTAAATACAAATCGAAACAACAAATAAATACACATATATAGACGTATCTAATAAATCTATACACCATAAACATAATAATACTAACAGTAACACAATAACATTACTACTATCATATACCAGTAAACGATCGCTACTGTAATAGAAGAATAAGGGTATTGTTCCAGTAAAGTAATAGTAATTTCACCTGCTGATGATACTCTAGCGCTTTCTTATAGTCTTTCAGTTTCCTCGACACATGGCCGAGGTTGTTGAGCAGCGGCTCCCAGGTGAGATCCATCCTGAAGGGCAGGTCCTTGACCAGATCCAGGGCCCGCAGGAAATTCTTCTCGGCCTTGCGGTACTCCTTGTTGCGAAAGTTGACCATGCCCAACTCGTGCAGAACCATGGGATCGCTGGGCATGATATCCAGGGCTTTGTCAAAGAAACCCTCGGCCAGTTTCAGGCTGTTGGTCAGAGCGTGCTCCATGCCCAGGTACAGCAGCGGCAAGTGATACCTGCTCGATGGTTTAATTAACCGAGATACGACATTAATAACAACATATTAAATTATTATATAAATGATAAAACATTTATTAATGAACGTATTTTAAAATTTAATTACAGTTCAGATTAAATATCAGACATATTGCTTTAGACAAATAACTAATTTAATAAAAAATAAATAAAAAAACCGAATAATTAATCAGCAGTATTAAAATAATACACAATAAAAGTATAACGAAAATTACCAATACGGTAAACAGATATGAATAAATACGTACCACTATTTTGGATTATAAACTATCACATAATATAGAAATGGTGAAAATGATAATAGAAACATGATATAATATGATAATTAATGAACTTTATATATATAGAAATTGATAATAAAAAAGGGAATAACCCTCTCATGATTTGTGACACTTTGAA
The DNA here is from genome assembly GCA_022114935.1 of Leptestheria dahalacensis. NCBI lineage: Eukaryota > Metazoa > Arthropoda > Branchiopoda > Diplostraca > Leptestheriidae > Leptestheria > Leptestheria dahalacensis. Next base: position 25,594 of record JAIQCU010000015.1, on the reverse strand, counting down.
GTAGCAAGCCATCGCCTGATCCCGTTCGCTATCGGCGCCAAAGGCGTGTCCACGGAGCAAATGGGCCGGCCCGAAATCACGGTCCAGCGAATTTGCCTTGTCCAGAAACTTGCGACACATTTCATTGCTGCCTGCAAAATACCCAAGTTACATATTTTCAAAATACTTAAAAAAACACCAAATTTGAATTAAATTCAACTAATATTACAGCATTGACAAATAACATACCTATGACGTAGTAATAGCACGCAACGCAGTACCACGAGGTCGGATCCTCGGGATCGAGTTCGACGAGACGATGGGCCAGGGAGAATAGCTCTGCATAAATCATGTTATTATCAACATATACATAACATTATTTTGCATTTAGTTATAGATTAATTTTAAGTTATTCAATTCATCAAAAAAGGCTGATCAATTAAAATACTCACCAGCGGAGTTCTTCAGTTCGACAAGCGCAGTGATGTGAAGAAGGACGGCGCCAGGATGGTACGGATCGATTCTCAATATTCTGCACACAAAAAATTAGCAATGAATTCAGGAAATTAGCAGTTAGGGAATATTCATTAATATAATTACCCAACTTAATTAGTATTATCTAGAAATTAAACATACTAACCATTATCATTATACCGAATAGCATACTTGGTTAATTAAGTTTATGATAATACAATTCCAATGCGATTTGAGTTAAATTAAAAAATAAAATATGAAACCATGAAGCTGATTGTATTAAACGTACTTATTTACTACACAATAGATTAATAAAAAATATCACCGTGTTTTGTACCTCATTGTTAGTTTGTACGCGTCGTCAAACCTCGCGATATGCAAGTAGCGGTCAGCCAAATTGACTTGCAGATTCAGATTCGTTTTGAGTGGCTCCAGGATAGTACCCGTGGGAAGGTCATCGGGTTTCGAATATTTCCTGACCTCATCCTCGTAAAGTGCCCGGGTGATCCTCGCGTCCCCGTCGTGAGCCAGACATTGCTTGGCGAAGGGAAGATCGTTGATCAATTCTTCTTCTGGAATACCACGTATGATTTAAAATAATAACTAGCCACTAGAAAATCAACCCAATGCTGTAAGACCTTCTTCGTTTGTCAGCATGTGATGTCTGGTGAGCAGCTCCAGAGCCTCGTGGCAGTAGACGTCGTGCTTTAACGCCATTTTGTAACTCTCCACGGCAAGGATTCTATTGTCTGTCGCCTCGTACGCTTTCCCTTTCAGGAGGCAGAGTAAGCTGTCTACCTAAAGTAGAAAATCAGCCTCGAGGTCAATTCTAACTGAAAAGGAAACGTTACGTTGCCCGTCACGCCAAGGTCGGGTCGGATTCCGTCAACGGCCGTACTCGTCGTCTCCTTCTCGACGAGCGATATGGTCTCGGGGAACAGTTTCGCCTCGTACAGACTTTGTGCCGCTAACAACTTGCACCAGGGGTTCACCTGGGAATGAACAATCATTATTAGCATCTGACGCTGACACACGACAGTTATCGTTTACCCGTTCCAGTTGACGTTCCATGATGACGTGAGCAGCTCGCACGAACTGCCGCGTGCAGAACATGCACTTGGCTGCGGTATAGACATCCACGATATCTTCCTCGGACGCGGTTATGGCCATTTCGGCCCAATACAAGGCAGACCGATACTCTTGCTGTGTAAAAGCAAACACAATCAAATTAAGTTACAAACACCTGGCAGCCAAATTTAACTTATGATGTGTCCAATAAGGAAAACCGAACGCTCTAATTAATATAAAACTACATCAAGATAAATATCTACCGCGTCCAAGTAACTCTTGGCTAACTGTCGAAACCGTTCCAACATTTTGAATCTTTGTTTTGGATCTCAACAGGCCAGTGGAAAAGAACGAACAGTTGCCCGGCTAATCACGCAGGGTGTTTCTAATATGCACACCATGTTTAAATTTAGCGCGGATTTCATTCATTTGCATTTAAATTAATCATTTCAAATTCTAACATGGATTATTCAACGCTGTTCATACGTAACACATGCTATACATACTATATGAAGTGTAACAGTATAAAATACAGAAATTACGTACAACACTTATTAAGTTTGAATCTACGACGCCGCTGGCTGCCCGGCTAATCACGCAGGGTGTTTCTAATATGCACACCCGTGCTTTGTATTTGGCGCGTATTTCAAACATCCCAAGATACTAATAAACTCCCAAATATATTACAATTCACCGACTGCAGCAAATTTCAACCACAAATTATACATATATTGGTTATTTTATTATTATTATATTTATTATTCTATCGCACGTTAAAATGTCAAGGATTCTAAAAGTTTATTACGTTTTCTTAAAGCGAATACAATCAATCTAAAAACGACGCCACAGCAGACTCCGAGGGCTCATCTCGCCATCTTTCTAATCCCCTTGGTGAAACGAGACACAAAAAATTCCATACGATAGAGAATGCATAAAAAACGGGTATCGTCCCCAAGACAGGAAAGAAAATAAAACGAAACTCGACATAATTCAAATCGTGTGTGAAAACAATTTATATATAGATCCCTCTAGAACAATACCAACACAGTTATAGTATTTGCTCGAATCAGTTACAATCGAAAAAAAATTGGCAGTCGTTTTTATAATTACAAAAAAATCCACCTCTTATATCGTACGTCTTGCTAAACACGAAAATCGGTGAAAAACTGACAACCGATAAAACGAAAAAGTAGATGACGGAATGAAAGAAACAAGAGAGGGAGAGAGAAATTAAAAATTAAAAGAGAAACTAAATAACGATTACCTAAACCACACGGTACGCCATTTACTTTCTTATTTTTTTTTAATTTTTCGCTGTTTTTTTCATATTTTTTTTTGTTGGAATTTTTCCAGTTTATTATAATCTCGAAGCCCGAGTCGACCCGCTGTTAACAAAGGGATTTTTGCAACTCGACGCGGCGCAGAGTTTAGACCGAGTACGAGGGTGTACTATAAGAGAAAGAGTGAGAGAGAAGGATCAAGTGTGAACGAACACTACCACCACCAACTACTACACTAAACTACCAAGTAGAACTTCAAAATTTGAAAAAAAAGCAGTGCAGGGGTAAATAAAAAGAACGGGAGGGAAAAAAGGAGAAGATCCCTCGTACAGCGTGCCACGTCGTCCAAACTCTACACCGCACGTTCTAAAAAGATGAGAGAAAAGGGAGAAAAAAACAACAACGAGTTGTTAGCAATGTAGGGAAACAAATTTCGCTCTCGTCTGTCTAACTTCAATTTGAGTGTTTTCTTGTTTTCAATCTTGTTCTCATGTTTGAAAGGGAAAGGAGGAGGATACACGCGCACCGTTTGATGTCACATCGAATCCTTTTTTTTTAAAGCGAAAATTTTAAATCTGATTTTCATGGGATAATTGCAGTGGGAAGAAGGGAGAAAGGAGGGAGTTGGATGGCCTTTTTTTTCACTCCAGACTACAAGCCATGAAAATGTTGTTGGAGTGAGTGGGAATGAGTTCGTGACCGGGAGCCAACGGAGAAAAGCCGAGGATCATGAAGGTGCGCACCACGTCGGCGCGGTCGGGACGATCCTTGGAAAGCGCCAGGATGACGTTGGAACACTGGAGCTCCTCCTCGGCGTACTCCATCAGAGAGATGAGTCCTTCCTTGGAGCCCGTCTGAACGACGAACGAGGGAACGTCGAGGTACAGACGACCGCGCCAGAGGACTCCCTCCCAGCGCCACTCGCGAGTCGCAGTCAAGCTGATGACGAAGCTGACGCGAATCGCCTGCTGCCGGGCTCGACGCACTAATTCCGGACCCTTCGGGAAAAAAAATCGTAAAAAAATCAAAAGTTAATGGTCATATCAAACTTCTCAGTTAAAAGAGGATTCATTCACAATTATTGCCCGTAACATGTTACTCATTTAATCCCATAGGAGTCTAACTGAATTACTAAGGAAAGGGTCCAAACTGACGTAACAATAAGCATATAATAATAAGGCGTGAATTTACTACTAATAGATAGATCTCACTAAAATTTTTAGCAATAATTATACGATAGTAAGTTAATTTATAAGTAAGTTAAATTATATTAGTAATAATAATAACCTCCAATTTAACCCGATACAATTGAGTTAAATCAAGCAGCAAATTAAAAACACAGAAAGGGTCAATTCGACACAATAACACTGAAATTAATATAACCGCTGTAGAAATCAACATAAATAAAATAAAATTCTACTGAAAATTAAATTTAGTCAAATAGACACAGACGCACAACAACATAACCTAAAATCATAAATGATAAGGCGTGTACATCTCAACTGCGCAATAGTAAAACAACAAGAAACATTTTTTTTAAAAAAAGGACATCCGTAATTTTACATATAAAATATAAATATTAAGAATGAAGGTCTTACGGAAAGCTGAAGATTGGTACTGTTGTTTGACTCATTGACAGAGAGCTCTGTTCGTTTCCCCACACCGCTGCCCTCTGTATTGGGCATTGTACACAGCGGTGTCGACACAAGGGCGGCGTGGGGCACATCAGGACCACCACAGAGGCCCCACGCCCAGGCGTACGACGTACGGGTCCACCGTCACCACCGACGACATCGTCCTCTCACTACTACTGCAATTAGCAATTAAAAAAAAATATATTGATTAATAAACACTTCACTGGCATAATTTGCAGACAATAATTTTTAAAATTCCTACATATCAAATAAATTCAAATTTTATTACAAACTTAAACATTCAAATTGTATACATACGACCGTTTCCGATTTTTTTAAAAATCAAAATCCCCACAAAGTTAAAAAAATCAAAAAATAAACCGACATTAGAAATTACGACATTCTCACAATTTCCCAAATTTTACAAATCATACATATACAAGAAAATAAGAAATAAAATTATAGCAATACATTAATGCACCGAATTGGCGAATCAGAATTCGTAAAAATTACAAAAAAAATATTTTAGAAGTTAATATAAATAACCGTCTCCTAATTAAAAAAAAAATTCAAGATCATCATTTCCAACAAAAAAAAAACGAACTTGGTTTCCTTCCATGTCTAACTGCTGGATATGAATAGATAACAAGGGGGAGCGGGGGTAAAAAGAGGGGGGAGGAGGAAACACAGCAGCAGCCAATCAAATAAAACCTGTCGCAACCCACTACCAATTTTTTCCACCCCAAAATGTCATTTCGAAACAACAACAGGCAGAGCAGAGCGGGAGTAGGGCTTCACAGAGACGTCCCTTGTGACCTTAATACAGTCCCAGGGACAAAGAAACCTTCTCCGAGCAGAATTCACCTCATGCGGACTCGAGATCAATAACGGCTGGGACAGCTGTATGACGTCAGTCTGGGCTGACGTCACTGGTTCCTTTATCGATCTCCCGAAAGCGGGTAGAATATCGTACTTGTCTGCAAACTGTAAATGAGTTATCTTGTTACAGCAGGATCCGCTTTCCACGGAGAGTCTGTTGGTGAACCCGCAAGGTTCCCGTAGATTCTCGACACCCTTCCGTGGAATAATCAATACGACGTCAAACAAGAGTACTCGAGTTTCGGTTTCATGCGCAGGAATCCGGTTGAATCCGGATTCTTGTGTTCCTTACAGATCAACGAAGAAGTACGTCGAGGTCTTCTTATCCCGAGTACAAACCGCCCTCAATCTCATTTCGACCACGTTATTTTACTTATTTTTGAAAAACAATTACCCCGGCTATAGATTGTTTAAATTCAAGATGGCGTACATCTGGGAGTTAGTGATTATCAAGAAAGCAGAGTTGCGATTAGAAAAACAGCGAGTTGCGCCGCTTGATATTGTTGCTAGCCGCCACCAAGTTCGAAAACCAAGATGGCGGACGGCCCCGTCTCACTTTCACGCGACTCGCCTTCCAACGTAAACAAAAGGTGGCAACCAAGACGGTGAATTTTGTATTAAAAGAAAATAATTGCTACTTACTTATTAATGGTAAGGGCCGGCATGGCTTCCAGTTGTTGTCCGCTCTCACTTAAGATGATCTCCTCAAAAGCTAAAATATTCATACCGTACTTCTGCACACTTCGACTCGAGATCTGCGTCTTCCAGGTCAGCAACCATAGGGAACCGCTTCAGGTCTGCGCACGACGGCTTACAATCTCGCGAATGAGGCAACCCGTCCTGGCCGGGCTCCTTATATAGCCTTGCGGACCTGCTGCGCCCAGATTACGGATCCGAACCGCGGATTCGGGAAATATCGAGATTTTTCACTGATTCAGCAATCATTTTTGCAGGCGCAATATATTTATTAAAATTTTTGTTTTTCTTCTTCAGTTTGGATTATTTGTTTTAAAAAATATTTTAAGTAAAATGAAATATAAGTTTCAGACTTATTGCGCCGCAGGAGAATTGTTTCCTCATCACCAGTGAAATACCCTGGCGTGCTGATAAGAGGTATCGGTGGGCACACTCGAGATAAAGTGTAGTAATCTAGACAATACACTGGAAAATTCTAGCTCTAGTCAAGGTCTTCAAGCAAGAGTGAAGGGCAGATAAACTGATATTCTATTTGCTAAAATGTCTGGCCAAAAACCAAGAGTACACAGTCATGACGGAGGGGCATGAGGGAAGGAACGTGGCTTTCTCCTGGCATGGAATTTTCGAGACGGAGCACGAAACAGCACACGGGGCAGGCAAGATACATAACGTATTGATCAGCCCGCTTACCGTCAGGCCGCCATCAAATAAATACGTTGAACTCTGCTCCCAACACGTGCGTTATATGAACATGTGAATCTGAAAACGACACACAGTAACTCGGGTGCACATTACGTGATTCCCATGTGCATTTGGGGATGGGGAAAAAATCAATCAAACTAGAACGGCCAGCGTGTGACGATGTACACACATGGCAGCATCCCTTCAAGTCACGTGTAATAAGCAGTCGTCGCACGGATATTTATAGAGAAACGGCATTTGTTTTATTTTCAGTCAAAGGAATTTGCTTCTACACCGCATTTTGTCCACCGACGTCACTCCACTACGTCGAAAACAAACTACTTCAGACAACAAAAAACATACACTCACACACACACACGCACACAGATCTATACCAAAACAAAAAGTGTTGAAATACAGAGATAATGAAGACGTGGCGGAGGGAATCAAAATCAATAACAAACGGTAAAAAGACAACAGTAAGGAGGAGAAAATGAAACGAGGTATGGTATACAAGAAACCAAAAAAAGCAGTGGCCTTTAAACTACTCTGCTAAACAAGTTGTCCATAGGATCGGTGTCAAAATTTTATCTCCTCCGGGGTTTGAAATTACAACTGAATCGCATTAAACTGCATCAATGGAAACATGTGTACAAAATCAAATAAGGGGAGAGTAGGCGAAATTTTCCTTCTTTTTTATAATTAAAAAAAAAAACACACACACATGGAAACAGGATTGCACGTTGAAATGTTGCCGACGAGTCCAGTAGAGTGACTTTTGTGGAGATTTTAATTCATCCACTTGCGGCAATTTGGCGCTCCGCAGAGACATGGAATTTTGTGATCATCTTCAATGTCGAACTTGTAGTCGTAGGATAACTGCAACAAGAATGAATTCAATTCAGTTATTAGTAAAACCAAGTAGATGATTGTAAAAAAACGTAAAGGAGCCTAAAGTCAATAATGAATTACTTCTTCTCCTTTGAAAATGCGTCTATTGGCAAAGATGATAATCTTGACATCGCGTTCAACTTCGACGGCCTCGGCCACGCAGTTGGGATTGCACGAGTGGTTGATGTAACGCGCCAATCCTCCGCTCAGGGACGCATCGATGACTCGCTGCTCGTCGAGGCGAAACATGTAGATGCCGCGGTTCTCGGCCTCGTACTTTTTCTCGCGGAATTCGGCCAGTTCGGCGCGGATCAGCTCGCCAATGTACTCGATGACCATGGTGTGTTTCTCAATGTCACGTGCGGCGAACAGGCCGAGTCCCTGAATTTTCGACCGAGCCAAATATAAGTTATGGCGCCATTCCAATTTCATCTTCTTGTACTGCGAACTCTTGGAGTGAACAAACTGTTTGGAATACGGTCCCGGCGGTTCCGAACCGGGTGCCGTGTGATTGAACGGATTGCGGGCCGAGCTCAGGGTGCGCTGCGTGTGCGGTCGCTTGAAATGAGTCCGCAGCTTGGGCTCGGCACGAGCGCACCCAGTCGGATTGATGGCTAACGGCAATTCGAAAAGTGGATTGCGTCCATATTTGAAGTTGTAATCCGGAAGGGTTTCGATTCCGGGTAGGGATTCTAGCAGGCGGATGATGGCCGGTTCGTTGAGGCCGAACAGATCTTCACCTGTGAGGAACTGAGGGAAGAGACGAACCGCTCCAGCCTGACGTCGACAGTCCTCGATGGCGCTGAGGATCTGCTGCCAGACGCCCTGACAGGTCCAGTCCGTGTACGTGGCATCGTCGTGATTGCGTTCCTCTACCGAGACGACGAACTGCGGGCGGCCCTCTTGCTCGGCGATGGTGCAGGTGTAACGGCAGCGCTTGTGAACGGTCCTCGGGCTCCAGTAGAAGCGCGTCACTTGATAGCCGATCGGGTAGATGTAGGACGGGGTGTGGAAGGCCGCCAGTTGGTGCGGAAGCAGCTGACCGACGGATTTCAGGGTCAGAGAGCCTAACCGCAGCACGTAGTTTTGATCTCCGTGATGTACGACGGCTGCTACCTGCCGGTTTTCGTCGCGGTTGACGTACACCCGCCTGAAATTGATCAACAAACATGAAATGTATGAAACAAGTAAATAAATAAATATCTTTACTATGACTTAATTACTGATATATACTATAGCATTCAAAATAAGGCCGGTAGTTCGAACTACACTTGAACAGTGGTATCTTGAAATAGATAGATAGTTAGGTAGATAGATAGATTTAGACAGACAGACCACATAAATACATCAAATTAACTTAACGAAAATCTCGATACTTAGGTACATTGATAACATTTAACACAAGGCCCATCACTGGAATTATACCTGAACACTGATAGTGTCGTAAGCTGGTCATCCTTGTCTCCTTTGGGGACATGCTGCGAGCAATAGACCGTCTTGTTCTTGTAGAAGACGCAGTTATCTTTGATGGCACAGCCCAGGTGGTACACGGAGGAGCAGCGCAGTTTGAAACACTTGACCGTCGCCCCGCTCCTCTCGCATAGTGCGCAGTTTTGAATCAGACTGGCCTTGAGGGCGAGATCGACGTTCATCAGAGCGCCATTCACGGTCTCGTAGACTTCCTCGTGCCACAGAGCGCAGTTGAGATGAACCCAGCGGTCAACGTCATAGTTCAGCAGCCGAGCGGGGCCGTCGGAGACCCCGTCGCCGGGCTGCCTGCAAAACATGCATTCCCTGTCATCGGTGGGCATTTTCAAGGGCCGGATGCATATTCCCAAACGGTAGAGCATCTCCGTCAGTTCGTTCTCGCGCGGTTTCTTGAACTTCTTCTGGCCGTTGGCCGTTTGCTGGAACGCAGCGCTCCAAGAACGATACCGCACGTCCTTCCATTTCTTAGCAGGCGGTGGTAAAACCTCGTCAGATCTGCGCGCCTTGCGATCCAGCAGCTGCTGCGACGGTCGCTGTATTCCCGTGACGGCTGGGATGGTCTTTTTGATGGCCGTGGAAGTGCTGAAAATGTTAGCAACTGCGGCTGCCGCCTTGACATCTAGTTTAGAGGATTCGACGGAGGGTTTGCTAGGGTCGCGACTACTTGAATGGTCCACGACTGCCGCTGCTTTCTGTTCGGGTGTCAATCCTACGCGATTGGTCACTGCGAACTGCACAAAGCAGGCTGTGCTACAAAAGTATACGTCCTCATCGCCTGCAATCAAACAATACCATTAATTACAATTTGCGTTTCAATAATAATTGTATTTCTCAGAGAGGCATCTTTAACCTTTCCCTATTGTAAGTGCTTCATGTTAATTTTGCAGTCAGGAATTATCATGCTATAGCTACTGACAGTTTGTAAACATCACAGCCATCATTACTATTATTATTTACATAAATCAACAAGTTAATTAATTATGGGTACTATACCTGATGCAATCGAGTCGAGGAGAACTCCAGGTCCGACTTGCGACGCTTTCTTACAAATCATGTTACCACCTAGTATGACAACATCGCAGTGACGACAGAACTTGGCCGTCCCATTCAGGATACTCTGAATGTCCACCGGAACTCCTTCTTTGCCGTCTTTGCCTTTGTACCGGTAAAGCCCAAGCCTCTGCGACGGCGGAGTTGTAGTCCTCTCGATGACTTCATAACCGGACGGTGGCGGTACTCGCAGTAGGGCTGCTAAACGGGTCAGGACTCCGGTCACGTCTTCGGCAGCAGCCGCGCTCAAGGTTAACGTCACCGTGACATTACCCGTGTCTCGAAGGGGCACAGGTGGCGACAGCCCAAATCGCGCCTTCAAAGCTTGCTGTTCTCGTGCGAGCCCGTGGTTTTCCTTGTCAAGTTCGTCGATTTGACGGAGAACGGTTTGCGCGTGAATAGGAACCGGCGCCAAAAGTGGAATGTCCGGGGAGGTGCACACTCTGGCGGTCTTGGTATCCTCGCCTTCATTGTCGCTGTCATCGATGTACTTGAGTCCGGGGTAATGCACAACGGGATCCGGCAGAACGCACTCCGGCGAGGACGTACTTATGACGGTATCGGGGGTATCAGTATCGCGACACGGGGTGGAGGACCTGCTTCCGTCGTCGCCTAACTGAGGCCAGGCAAATTCCTGATGGTAGAAACCGCGCTGGGTTTGCGTTGGCTGGCTGGGAACCACGGGCGATAGATCCCCAAACGGTCTGGTGTCGTAATAATCGGAGGAATCGTTGGGGCAGGCGCAGCCGTACTCGCCTTTCAGCTCGCCGTGCTGTAACGGATAGCCGCGATCACCCAATTTGGCGCAGTCCCCCGCTCCGAATAATGGGCACGCCGTGAAATGCCGTCCCAGATCGGGTTCTACAATGGACATGCCGGGTAGCGTTCTAAGTTGAGTCATCATGGAATCGATACAAGTTTCGTAATCTTCCTCGTACTTCGAGCCTTTGCGCAAGCGTTTCTTGGCTTGTTGTGAGGGTAAACCTAAACCGGAAGTTCCAAAAGCGGGAGAGCTTCCACCGCTGGCTACTGAAGCTCCTGGAGATACTGCTGACAACGGAGCACCGTCCTTGGCGCAACTCTGCCGACGTTTCTGCTGGCTCTGCCTGCGCTTGGCTTTTTTCGCTTCCTCCGAAAGCGGATCTTTCTTTTGGTCGCCCATGTCTAGAGATGGCCCTCGCTCGACTGCATCATCGGTTTCCATTTTGACGGCGCACAGCTGAGGACTCTGATTGACGGCAGCCACTTGTTGGTCTATTACTTCCTCTTTGATGGCTGGCGGAGGCGGAACCGCAAGCTGCTGAGGCAGTTGAGCAGCTTGCGCTGATTTAGCACTGCCGACAGCGGAAGCTAGCGTCGACAGCGTGGAAGAGAAGCGCGGAAAACTAGTGCTGGTTGACACGGGCGGTCTGACGATTGGCATGGGTTGCGGGACTCGCGAAATGATCTGCGCAATCTGGGCCGTGGGGATGGTTAACGGCGGAGGAGCAATTGGTTGAGCCAGCTGAGACGCCAAAGACGGAGTTCCCAATAAGGAGCGACCGGCTGATGAAGTGGAAGACGTACTTGACGTGCAGGGAGACTGCGCCAGCAAGTTAATCAGCGATGTTGCCGTTCGCGGCGCTGTTGCAGAACACGTCGGTGCAGCTGTCGCCGGTGGAGTAGGCGGGGATGAACCCTGTAAAAGCTGCTTCAAGAGTGCATTCTGTTCTTGAGGAGGAGGAGAACTGGAGATCGAGTTCAACGGCACGTTTTCCACAATCTCTTGCTTGACCTGAATGACTTCTTCCTTAACACAAGAAGTATCAACTGATGTTACGGCAGTTTCGGGGCTAATAGTCTGACTATTGCCCAATGAAGACTCGGGCTCGATTGGACCGCTATTGGTAACTTGCGGGTCCGAACTTGGTAGCGGGATCCTAACAGGTTCCTCAGAGGATTGTTCTGTTTTCCCCGGTGAAAGGGGGCTTCCACCTTTCAGTCCGATTTTGGGGAAACCGTACGAGTCGTACTCGATAAAAGGAATGACCTGGCTGCTTTGCCCACCACCGCCTCCACCGCCGGGATTCGAGGGTACCGGCTCTTGCTGCAGCTGGCCCGAACCTTCTGCAGAATTCGATGGAGTTCCCGGAGTCACTGCAGGGCTAGCTCTACTAGGAGTAGCAGCTGACGCTGGTGAAGCAGCAGGCTGAGCAGGGGTTCCTGGGTGAGACAGGGGAGCCGGGCTTTGAGGTACGCTGCTCGGTCGGCCAGGCCTTGGAGAGGCCATGAAATTGTCCGGCATGACGTTGGATCGCACTTGCTGCATTCCGTAGTTGACAGTCGCTCTAACCATGGGCTGGTTCATAGTATTTGGCGTCCCACTGTAGCCCTGCTGTTGCTGCTGGAAATGCTGAGGCTGCTGTTGTAGATAATTTTGCTGCTGGTTTGAATACTGCTGCTGATAATGAGTCTGCTGCTGTTGCTGTTGATGCATCATATTGTACTGCATCTGGTGCTGCTGTTGTTGCTGCTGAGGGAACCCGGGACCGCACTGCTGGTTGGACTGCATCATATGCTGCTGTTGCTGCTGCAAGGAAACATCTTGTTGGTGCATGTTCTGTTGGATTAGAACCTGCTGTTGTTGCTGCTGGGGGTGTTGCTGCTGTTGGTGTGGTTGTACTTGCTGATGCTGTAAGTACTGTGGATCCTGCGCTACAGCCTGCTGCTGCTGTTGTTGTTGTTGCTGCTGCTGCATATGCTGAAAATGCTGCTGCTGCATTGTTACGCCGGACTGTTGCTGTTGCTGCTGCTGCATGGCAGGGATGGATTGGTTCTGCATAGGGAACCGCTGCCTAAGCATTACTGAAGGGTCACTTTGGACAGGACCTGTTGGCCGTGCAAAGCGCTGCATCATCACCGGATGCATACCCGCATTATTTGACATCGAAGGCCTCATACCAGCAATCTGGTCGGGGTATCCTTGCGGCCTCATGTTCCCTTGCGGCATCGGATTCCCAGACATCGCAGCCTGATTAACTATTACACGCCCTACTGGCATATTGTGCTGCTGCGGGGATGGTAGTCTGGGCGGATGATTTTGCGGTGAAGTTAAACGCATGCCTGCGAGAGTGGGTTGAGGCGAAGCTAAGGGACCCGGGCTGAAGGGACTAGCTGCATCCTCGCTACGCTGCGAAAGGGGCGTACCCATCCTCGGTGACATCATGGAAGTGTGAGGTGAGTGCTGGGCCATGGGGCTTGGATTATGCTGCTGCAAGTGGTTTCCTGCTATGCCGGCAGCCATACTAGGGTTCGGTATACCAGGGCTCGGCGTGGGAGTCATGGACATAGGCATCGGTGAGTGCTGCATTCCTGTTGAAACACCCCAAAAAAGAAAAACATTAACCACAAATCATCTTTATGTTTAATAAAAAAAGCGGGACATTTAAATATAATAACGGCTCATAAATATAATTATAATTAAGGACTAAACTAACTTAATACATATTCAATTAGCGCTCAGTTACCACCATTCAGAACCCATTTTTTTTGCTCTGGACCGTACAAATCTTGGGCAAAAGGTTTCTTTCCTTCACAAACAAACAATCAACTTGCATCAAATCCTAGATTTCAATCAATTGACGTTACGGAACCAACTGGTCCAGCAGGTTACTGTTCACTTCAAGATGCCTTTACCTGTAACAGGAGACGGAGCAGGCATAGGCTGCTGCTGGACGGTGGGTCGCTGGCTCTGCTGCAGCAAGGGGCTGGGCGGAGGTTGTTGATTCATCATGGGACTCTGAGGTGTGGCTTGGTGTACCATCATGGGGCTATGCAGTTGCTGTTGAAGCCTGGGGCTCTGCGGTGGACCTTGCTGCATTTGCATTACATGGGTGTGGTACTGCTGCATGGCAATAGGCTGCTGCGCCTGCTTCTGTTGCTGATGCAACTGCATAGTAGGCGCCTGCTGAGAAACAGGCGTCTGAGTACGGATGTTTACGTTGCCCAGCTGCTGAGGAGCTTGAGGCGTCATGGGACTTCGTGGGGGAGGCCCCACCATCCCCATTGAATGCTGCTGAATCATAATAGGACTAGGTGGTGGTCCTCCTTGCATTCCTACTTGACCTGGCGGGTGAGGACCGCGGATATTGTGCCCCGGAGACAGCAGGTGAGGCGACTGCGGTGTAGCAGGTCCTGCAACTGCTCTTGGACTAGCCTGCTGCTGCTGCTGCAAATGGATCTGGAGCTGCATCGGTGGACCATGCTGCGGCTGCTGAGGAAAACTGCCAAACGCCACTTCAGACTGCACCGGACCGGCTGCTGCCATAGCTTGCTGCTGACGTTTCTGCTGTTTGCCCCGGTAGTCCTGAACCAGCATGTTGTGTTGCCTCGCTTGCCGCCGAACTTGGTCGAGCTGTTTCTGCAGCGCCGACTGCTCAGTGGTGATGCGTTCAAGTTCGGCTGCGTCGTTTTCGTTTAACTCCTGGCCGTTCTTCCGCAACTGCCTCTGACGACTGTTGAGCGATTTGCGCTGCTTGCGGTACTTGTTCACCTCCGTTTCGTAGTACGTCTGCTGCATTCTGACCAGCTGCTGCTGGTCATTCAGCCACTGTTCATAAGTGGCTTGCTGCTGACGTTCGCTGTCGGTGGTGGGGTTATCGGGAGGCGGAGGAGGCGCCGGCTGGAGCTGAGGTGGCATCGGAGGACGCGGGGGCGCCTGCGTCTGAAGTAAGGCTGGATGGATGCCAGGATCCTGTGGAGGTCTAACCATTCCCTGCTGACCTTGCATGGCCCACTGCTGCTGCATAGGTGGTCTCATGTAACCCACATGAGGCTGTGGCTGTTGCTGCTGTTGCGGGTACATCTGATGTTGTCCAAAAGGCATACGCTGCTGCTGCTGGTTCATCACCATTCCCTGCATCGGCAGATTCTGGTTGGGTACATGATGAGGCTGTTGGGGATTTTTGCCAAACGGAACCATATGCTGCTGCATTAGATGCTGCACAGGTGTGTGCGGGTTGGCCAACACCGGTGGGGAAACGCAAACAGAGGATTCACCACCAAACACGTCCGACTTAAGTTTCTCAAAGTCGGTATCTGACAGGAAGGGCTTCTCGGGGGTCAAGTCGTGCTGCTGTTGCGACTGTTGAGTCAACTGCTGACGCTGCTCCCGTTTCTCCTGTTCCAGGAGGTCCTCCAGCAACAAGCGCTGATCCTGCTTTGAATACGCAAACACGATTACAAGGTGATATGCAACATTTCCACTGGTACAATTAGCGCACACACACGGGGGAAAAAGCAACCAAAGACGGCTCCTCTCACCTGTCTTCGGGGAAACGGAGCATTAGGAATGCATCCCGTACCCATTCCAAGTGGTCGGAAAACAGGACTGCCCATATGGGGAAGGCAAGCCGGCAGTAAACCTTGACCTCGTCCCATTCCATACAACTACGAGAGCAAGCAAGAATTTTTTAAAGAGAAAGAAATGATAAAAAAAGACCATCACCGTAGCCATGTACGATTCCGCATGAGGGGCAGTAAATACGTTGAATAGTGAAAATAAAACTGTTGGGAAAGACTGGTTGGAAGAAGGTAAACACAAGTAGTGAAACCGAGTAGACAAAAATCTTTTTCCTTTTTTTAAAATAAAAACCATGCGGACTACATTAAAACTAGTTGGCAAGGCGCAAAAAATTCAACGCTAGCTGCTCATCACCAAAAATACCTGATTTCTCGGGGGACCAGGGTAGGGAGGAGGAGGACAGCGGTACGGCGGAGGCAGCTGAGCCGGCTGATGAAAACCAAAAGCATCAGGCACTTGTTGCATGGCAGCGGGCGTCCTCGCCATATTCGATGCGTCGGCGCCGTGAGATACTCCTGCAGCCTGCTGTTGCTGCTGTCGCTGAGAAATTTCCAGCAGTTTAGCCTGGAATTCGCTGACGCCCTGAGCCACTTTGGCAGCCGTCTCTTCGGCTTCCTTCTTCGCGTCCTCATCGACCAAGTCAAGGTGCTCGTCGAGAAGGTTTTTACGCGATCCTTCGTCGCCAGTGTCCAACTCCGGATCGGCATATTCCAGGAGATCGAAGGCAGTGCCCATGGCGGGACTTCCAGTTCCACCTAGACATACGTATTCTTCGTTTAATTGATAATTAGTTTCATATTAGGTCAAAATGAGTTTAATTAATTAATTAAGATTGTGCCTGTGCTTCATTTTATGTAATATAACCTCTGAACGTAGTGTCAATTACTGTTAAATGCAAGGTAGATATAGTTTACCTTCGTCGTTGCTAACATTCCCCTTGCCATCTTGACCTTCCAGCAAGTCCGCACCGGCGTATTCTAGGATATTGAAATCGCTGCCCAAGCCGAGCAGCTCGTCATCATCCATTCCTAGATCGACTAGATCGGCGTCCGGCTCTCCTTCTGCGTTCTCCGCCTCCACCGGTCCGGGCGCCGGTACAGCGGTGCGAAGGTCTGCCGTCTCTCCATGCGTCTCTGTTTTGACTTGACTGTTGATGGGTAGTTCTTGTGGTCTCATCTGTTGAGCACCCAAGTGGAACTGCTGCTGCTGCTGCTGACCTGGAGCACCGGGCGACGCGACGGACAAATTGGGACGCATCAGCGTTGGGTTAGAATTCATCGGCTGCATGGTTGGATTCATGAACCCAGCTCGCTGCTGCATCATCATTCTGATCCGTGGGTCAGCAGCGACCTGCATGGGGACGGGTTGACGAAACTCCACCGCTTGTGCGCCTGTCATCCGAGGACGTTGATTCACGACCATCTGCTGTTGCTGCTGCTGGGGATTCATCGGCAGGTTCACCATGGGACGAGTCACTGGCGATCCCGGTGGTAATGGGAATCTAAACTGCTGCTGAAACCTTTGCTGCTGTAACATTTGCTGATTGCCGGTATCAATGAGATCTTCCTTCTTGACTTGTTGCTGCTGCCGTTGCAGCAAATCTCTCAGCTGCTGCCGTGCTGCATTGTTTTGGTCCACAGCCGCGTCGTTAGGATCCTGCACCTCAGTTTTGATGCAAGCTACCTGATGTTCGATGACTTTCATTTCGGCTGGATTCAGATCAAACGGCTGGGGCTGCTGCACCGGACCGGGGGTTCTCGGGCCAGGTGTACCGGGAGTCGGTGGACGCAGTTGCTGGGGGAAGGGCCCACGCTGCATGACTAAAGCCCCCGGCGCTAATGGACCTGATAATTCCGGTGGTCTGACACGTGTAACTTGTATTGGTGCTGCGAAGGGTCCGACATTCGATGAAGGCGGGTTGACCGGCGCGTTTTCAGCAGTCGGCGTTGCCGTGGGAAGCTGTTGCTGCTGCTGTTGCCTAGACATCTGCAGCTGCTTCCATTGTTTCTCCTGCTCCGATTCGACTACTCTACGATGGACTGGAATGTTTTTCTCCGTATCCTGTTAAATAAAAGGCAAAACGGTTAAATACGTTAAACAAACCGGGGCAGAAACCCATGAGAAACTTGTCAACAACAGCAAAAAAAAACAACAACAAAAAACAACAGGAAAATTAAACAACAACAACAACAGAGAACCGTCTGTCTAAAATTCATGCCTCATTCCATGCCACTTGTTACAGATCGTATCACAGGTAAGCTCGTTCCAACCAAGTATTGAACAGATAGTGGAACACGTCGGGCTTTTTTTTTTTAAAGTGGCATCTCACCAGAGAGACCGATTCAGCCTCGGCCCGTCCCAGTGACGGTAACGTTCGCATGATTTCCGACGGAGTTAACACTCTGATGTGCAAGTCCGGCCCACTTTCAACCAAGGTGGACTCTGGACTGCCATCAACGGGTGGCGAAGCTGCTGCCACAGCGGCTTGAACCAGTTTCACCGTCGGCAGAAATCGCAAAATACCAATGCTTACGGGGGTCACGTTAGGGCATCTGTTTATTTCTACGCTAGATGGCGCTGTTTTGACGCCAGTCGCGCTTTCAGGCTCTTCGCAGGGGCCTGGCATTTCGTTAGTAACAGGAATCTCCGGTGGTGGAGAAGGAGAGACTGAAGATCCAATGTTTGACGATTTCCCTTGAGGCTAATGGGTTGGGACAAAGCGGCGGATGGAAAACGAGATTAATACATCTTGACAAAAAGCCCTCTTTGTTAGTGGATTCACTTCAATATGCCCAAATTCAGTCGCGGTTATAATCAACTACCATAGCCAAAGGGTAGACGAAAAAATACAGTACCTGCTGTGACTGCTGCTGCGATTTTTGCAGACGAGCAGCTGCTCGGTTCTCTCGTGCCTTCTGAAGGAATGGAGCCTTCTTTTCAGGGGGTAATGACCGCCAAATTTTGGCAATTTGCTTCCAGCGTTCGGTCCAGTCTGTAAACAAGTTACGAGGTTATTACAAATTGGCAAATTAGACAATTATCTAGTGAATTACTCGGAAAATCTCGCTTCAGATCCGAATGATTGGTATTGGCATAAAGGACGGCTGAAATGGTTGCTGCAAGTCCGAGCGCTTCGTCCAGCTCCCACTTGTACGAGTTTCTCTGGCTGACCGTCGGCATGTCCACGTCGTCGCCCCCTCCGGTCCACGGGCTTGGTGGCGGTTCCGAAAACGCCGGGCTAAAGCCGGAACTGTTGCTGTATTCTGACGGATACGGCGACGGAGGAGGAAGTCCACCCGGTGAAGCAGTTCCCTGTGGTGCTGAAAGAGCGCGCGAAAGTACCGGTCCTTGAACCATCCCGTGTTGCGAACCCCCTGTGGCTGGATAACCTGCGCTACTGGGCGCTGCGATAGCGTTCGGTGCAGGTGACGGCGTTGCATTGATTCCGATAAACGACGAATCAGCCGACTCCTGCGACTCGTCGGTTAACACTCCCTTGAAGAGATCCTCGACATCTTTGCTGTCCATATTGGGTAATCCCGTTTCACTAACCATGTTTTCAATGTTAAAATGAGGATTGAGAATATCTGGTAACTCGTCTTTGATGCTCTCAGTCCCCGTCTGTATGTCGGAGTGATTGTCTTCCGCTAGATCGTCGCCTCCTTCCTTCATCAGCGCGTCCACTAGATCGTCAGAATCAAGGAGGTCGCTTGCCAAGGGGAGAATGTCCTTGAGAGCCTCAGAATCCTCGGCTACATCTTCAATCATTTCACGCGACTCTGCAGCGGCCGCTGGGGTCGACACAGGTACAGGAACTGGCGAAGCTTGAGGTGCTGGCGCTTCCGGTACGGAGACGCGAGGTAAAGACGGCCGGGGACCGGGAGCAAACTGCGGCCTGAAGCTTGCAGGTTGGCCCGGTCGAGGCGGGAAAAGCTGCGGGGGTCTTAACGGCTGCTGCAGGGGAGCGTACTGCGTCAACTGCGACTGCTGGCTCGGAAGCGGAAGTGAAGTTCGCTGCTGCTGTTGCTGTTGTTGTTGCTGCTGATGCAACTTCGTTGCATCCATGGCGGCGACTTCTTCTCGAGTCAGCTGTACGACAGAAACTTCTTTGGTGAGGACCACGGGTGCGTCAAAGTCCTTTTCAGAGTCGCTGTTGCGGTCGGCGCTTTCCGACTTGCGCACCTCGAGTAGATCTTTTCCAAAGAAGGCCTCCTGTAAAAACACACGATACAATTAATTGGCAAATTTAGCAAAAACATATTCATAATTATATCACTTATTACCTCATTAAATTTCATCGTTTTTATCGATAATAACTTATTATATTTTACACCATAATTATGAATACACATATTACAGACTACTCGAGCTATAACACAGACTAACATACTTGCAAATACGAAGGATAAGTTTCAGCCAGCTTGTTTTTAGGTTTACGCCTCGGTGGTTTGCGCCGAGGCTTGGCATTAGGTCCCTCCGCACTAGCGACAACCCCTTCACCGATGCCCACTTCCTTGGTCGGGGTGTCGGCAGGGTCCGGCGTGTCTTCTTCTTTCTCCTTGGTCCTGGTTGAAGGTCTGCGCGCCTGGAATCCGCCAATGCCAAGTTTCTGCAGGTTGCGCTGCCGTTTCTTGCGCAGAATCAGGACGCCGCCTTCGCCCTGGACGACGGAATAACCTTCTGGTACGTCGGGAGGACGACCGTCTTCCCGCGGTGTGATGACGGTACCCTCCTTGGGCAAGTCCAGCGATTCATCGGCGTCAGCATCCCCTTTGTCTCCATCCGGATTTTCGAAGGAAGAATCTAAATTACCTGAATGGTTTAAAAAAAAAAACGCAACACGGTAATGAACTGTTAATAAGACCATAATATTAAAAATATTAGAAACAGATTTACATAATTTACTTGTTACAAGAGTTATTGAATTCATATACTGAAAAGTAAGCATGTCGATATTTTGACAGTTTGATATGATAGGTCCCAGTCCTCTTAACTTACTAACCTTTGGCCCTAGATTTACGGCGAGGCAGGTCCACTTGTAAAGTCCTTAGGTGATTCATGCCGTTCTCCGACAGGCAAACGCCATCAACGACAAAATGAGAGTTCGTCCTCGGCTTGGGTGTTTCCGGAGTGCTGGCTGGACTTCTCGGGGGCGTCGTCGGCGGCTTGATGGACGCCTGGGATGCAGGGTTCAGATGAGGCGGCTGGGCTCCGGCGGGTCTGCACAGCAGGCAGACGTAACTGTCGTCGGCGCAGCGCTCCGCTTCGTTCTCGTTGCGGATCGAGTCACACGAGCCGTGGAGCCAGCGCTCGCACTGCTGGCACTGGACGATCAGCTCGCCCTCGTGGTACTGTTGGGAGCAGACGGCGCAGGAGCCGAGCGAGGCGCAGGGTCCGCACAGGGTGTAGTTGTTCACCCACGAGGAATTGACGCCGGGGTCGCTGGATCCACAAGCCTGGCACACGGAGCACCACTTGCACTTCCAGTTGCCCTGCGGTACGTAGTCGAGCGGCGGATCCATACAATAGATATGGTAGGAGATATCGCACTCGTCGCAGAGCAGCAGGCGGGCCTCGTCGTTCTTCTGTCCGCAGCCCTCGCAGATGGTGCAGTCCAGACAGCGCCAGCCTTTCTCCAGGACCACTTTGTTCAGCTTGACATTGGCGCAGTACGGGTGATAACACTGACCGCACTGGGCGCACGATATCAGACGGCCTTCCTGGTCGACGCCGAAAGCGCCGCACATGACGCAGACATCCTGTTCCAGGACGAAATCATCTTGCGCCGAACAGAGGATAAGTCTGCTCTCCAGGCACGGTTCTCCCTCCAGGGCGCTGCCGACGGCGCTGTCTCCCTGCGGTCGCTGCAGGCCGACTCCGGGCATCCCAAACACTCCCCTGATCTTCGGTTTCGGTCCTCGTTTTCGTCCAAATTCGGCCACTTTTGGCTTTTTGCTGTGAGCCACACCCCATGCCGTTTTGGTGGTCCCCTTAGGGCGTCCTACAGGTCCAGTTAGCTTCTTCTTTGCTACTTTACCCAAAGACTGGTACGGTTTACCGCGGTAAGGTACGGTCACTTTGGAGGAGTCATCAATCAGTGAAAAGTCCATGTCAGCCGAATCTTCGCTTGGTGCTAGCGACTCCTGCGAACCGCGGAGAAAAGCGGTGGAATCGGACTCACTTGCGCCGGCCGGCCAGTTGTTTTGATTCTGCTTGCAGACAGGGCAGATGTACTCATAGTCAGGGTTGATCTCCTTTTTCCTCTGGCAAAGGGTCCGGTCCGACTCGGGATCACAGCCGCTGTGGACGTACTTGCGACAGCCTTGGCACTGCGTCATTTCCCGCTGCGAGTGACGGTAGGCCTTCCCGCAGAGCGGGCACGAGGCCCCTTTGTTCCGCTGCTGGTAGCACGAGTCGCAGACAGTGAAACATGAGTGCCAGCGCGACGAGGGTCCTGATCCTGGGGTCCTGGCGCCGCAGTCGCCGCAAACGCGACAATTTTTGCACTTCCAACCCATCTTGGGTATGTTGGAGAGCAGAGGGCGGACGCAATACGGGTGGTAGCTCTTGCCGCATGTGTCACAGGCCAGCATTTTGGAATCTTCGCCTGGTGCGCGACACGTGATGCAGACTTTGCAGGACGAGCACTGCCACCCTAGCCGGACGTCAGAGACAACGCCGAGGCCCACGCACGAGCCGTGGTAGTGCTTGCCGCAAGTGACGCAAAACAGCTGGTTCGACACGTTTCCCGGGGAATTGCATTGTCCGCAGTTGGCTTCGGGTCCGGCTATGACGGAGCCCTGCAATACAGAAATCAAGTGCCATGGTTAGATAAACTGTAAAGATCTTTTAAAACTCAGAAATTCGACTATAGTTATCATAATTTAGTGTTCAATTCCATCCGATTATTTGTTATTTAAATAATCGATTACACTTTACAAACCTTCAAGAAAAAAAATAAATCAAAAAATAGAATACAAAACCAGAATAGTTTGTAGGAATATCAAATAGCAAACCTGATAAATATGGTCCGGACAATGTATGGTAGATGTTTTGGCATTGAGAAACGATCCCGCACTGACGGCACAGGGAAAGTGGAATTTTTTCCCGCATTGGGGCTCTTCACAGTGCAAGTTGGCACCAAAGGCATTGCATCCTGAACAGCGTTGACCAATGGCTTTCAACATCGCCTTATCAGCGCCGGTGTAGTCGTTCGAACCGGCGGGCACTTCAGACGACCAGCCGAGGCAGGCACGATGCGCGTAAAAAGCACCCGACGCTTCCACTACCGTGATGAGGTCCGGCTCTTCCAGATGGCCGACCATGCTAAGCTCTTCTTGAAGTTCTGACAGGATACTTGTCGTTTCAAAAGACGAAGACCGCCGGCCTTTGTATGACAGCCGAGGTTTCCGCTGCCCGACGGGTGCTGGTCGGGGGGCAATGGCGTCACTGGGGCTCTTCTCAGGTTGATAGTTTTCTCGCAGTTCTTGAAAATCAGAACCCACTTGCAATTTAACCATCTCACCTTGCCCTAATTGACTCTTTTCCCCTAAATTACAAAAGACGCAGACCTTCCCCGGGTAGTGCTCTTCAATCTCGGGTAGGTCGTCGGCCGCACAACTGCGATCGGCCGGGGTGGCGGGTTCGCTGAAGTCTGCTGCGCTATAGTCGTGTAATGGAGTTCCTGGTGCAGATTCGGAAGAAGTGCTCATTCCGTACAGCAACCCTGGTGGTGTTGAAAAATCTTCGCTTCTGCGATGGCCTCTGCCAACAGCCGACAGTATTTTACCATGACTATTTGTCCCTAGTCTTTTTAATTTGGGAACTGTGCCTCGTTTCTGACTGGGGAGGCGGGTACTCTGATTGCGCCTGGACAGCGTCAGGCTCCTCGAACTGGACGACAGGTCTGAAGAGAGGGACAGAAAATTCCACTCGAATTTAGAGTCAGTAATGGAAGATCCGGCTGAAGCTAAGGAGTTGATGCTCGAGATTGGCGGTACAGTTCGAAGCAAACTAGCGACGGCTGACGTAGAAGTCGCTATCAACATTGATTCCAGCGAAACGGGATTCTCTTTCATTTCAGGTGAGGGCGAGCATTTGATGATTTGATCTTTGCCCGTATCCATTTTTGCAAGTTTTCTCCTACAGTGCTAAATGATAACACACCTGCATATTTAAAAAAAAACGATGAGCAGCTTTAATTATATTGCTTTATGAACAGATGTCGTTACCACTGCCGAAACACTGTCTGGTGCCCCCTCAATGGCGGGATCCGAAGGGTACGGCGTCCCTGCGATACGTAAACAAAACCAAGTTCAAATAACCGGCCAATCGCAGTTTCAAGAATTTTTGAATTGAAAATGTTTTCTTACCTGGAATATTAATCCCAATATAAATTCGTTAACAGAACATAGACTAAACAGTTCGCTATTTAACAAGCCGCTTTAGAAAGAATACATGAGAAGTCCGCTTGACGGACCGCCATCTTGGTCAACAAAGTTACATAGCAAGGCCATCTGGCGGCTGTTTTGTCAAGTTCGTTCTTGCTTTAAAAAGATCTAACCCTGTCAAATAATATTTGATAAAACTATATATCAATAAGATAGAAAATTAAGATTATTATTCGTAATGTAAGTTAAAAGAATTCGTTGCTTAATTAAACAATTGACTGTCGTATTCAAGTAATAGGGCAGGTCAGTGCCTTCATGCAGCACTGGGGTCCGGATGCTCAAGTGATAACACAAAACAGACATACTAGCACGGGCGCAATAAACATAATAATATTACGCGGAAAACGCGCGTTTCTGCAAAACTGTGACATTCAAAGTTCATAATCTTTGTCGACTCTCACCTCAGCTAAACAAGCCAGACTAAGCATAAAATTTGTATGTTATTGTCTTGTCACTGTTGCTCATATATATATTGACGTTTTTTTTTATAGCTAGAGTTGCGTTAATTTAGTGCTACTTGCTAACTAGTGTAGTAACAAATTTTATTAAAATTGTACTTAGATTAGAAGGTAAAATGGTTGTTAAATGGGTTACTAAGACTATGAAGAATATGTATAACCTAGACGTTGCCCTATGTTGCAGGTCGGAGCGCAACCATGGGAAGGATATTCCTCGAACACATCGGAGGGACGCGGCTGTTTTCTTGCGCGGCCTGCGACACTGTTCTCACCAACCGCAACGAACTGATCAGCACGAGATTTACCGGCGCTACTGGACGGGCCTTTTTATTTAATCGAGTTGTCAATCTAAATTACAGGTAGCTCGTATGTGTTGCTAATAGTATATTAATATTAAGTGCATTTATTTTACAGTGAGGTACAGGATCGGGTAATGCTGACGGGACGCCACATGGTACGGGACGTGTCGTGCAAGAACTGCGACGCCAAGCTGGGATGGATATACGAGTTCGCTACCGAAGAAAACCAGAGATATAAAGAAGGACGTGTCATTCTGGAACGAGCTCTGGTGACGGAATCGGACGGTATCGAGGAACACATGGGGGATAACTAAGCATGCTTTGCTGGTTTCTCAATTGGACCTCGGGAAGTTAACATCATCATCCGTGTATTAGATTCTTCACGACCTTGTATCTCTTTCACGTATTCTTACTCGTAGATGTACAAGTTTTGTATATTGTTCACAACATTGGCGAAATGGCAGACTAGTGAATTATGTAATGGATTTCATTAGAAAGCGCTTCTCATACATTCGTACCGACCATACAAACCGAGTCATTAATAAAGCAATCATTCTGTGTAGCTTTAAGCATTAAACACAGCTTTCAGGTACATCCGCACTATTCAAGTATTCTAAAGAGCACAGCTTCGTAGTGGTGTACTGCCAGCGTTGTGGGGATGTCAAGTCTCTAATGGGCGGGTGGTAGAACTGGGCTTCGTCCTGATCCAGATCCTGACCTGCACACGTGGTGGTCCCGTTGCTAGCCGTTGGTTCCAGATTGGTTTGCTGCTCTCGGTGACCCGGGTTTCCCTCTGAGGGACGCTGCTCCCTGCGGCGCTTGGCACGAAATCTGTAATCGTGTTTTAATTAGACGAATTTAGAAGCTGGTCGATACAATGCTAAGGACGCTGCAGCAAGCGCTCCTGAAGTGGGCCATTAGTCAAA